>JAIGNY010002171.1:2525000-2527500 GCA_020152595.1 Chiridota heheva
ATTGGGCATGTATTGTCACAGTGAATACCGAAATGGGATAACCCCCTCCCCACCCCCTCACCGTTTTCCCATACTGCAGGCGTCCTTGGATTAATAACATACGTCAGATACAAATTGTATAATTGATATAGGAGGAATTCATATACTTACATTCTGAATTAATCTGTGGCTTATAATTTATCCTAAGAAGAGCTACTACAAGGAATGTGATTAACGGCCAGCCAACTTGGGCAATTGTCAAAATCTAAAGAAAAGAAAACAAGATATTAGAAACGTTATTATTTAATGCTTCACGCAAGATATGTTGTTGTCAAACAGCAAACCCATGCATGGACCCTCAGGCAGTCAGGGTCGTCGAGAGGAATCGCGGGGCCCGGGGGGAAACTGATTTTCGGGCCCACGTATAATGTGTACGCTCCCTTATGACCCCCATATAATGTACGATCCCTTATGCCCCCCATATAATGTATACGATCCCTTATGACCCGGGCCTCTAGAACACCGGGCCTGGGGGAATTTTCCCCGGTTCACCCCCATATCGGCGGCCCTGTGGACCTAAATACGAGCTGACGATCGAGGACATACAAAGTGGGACAAATATAGTTGGGAAGAAAGTGTCACAGGCCAGATTAGATTATATATCTTTATTGCTATAAACATGACAGCTCCGAGCTTCCTGATATGAGATTTACCGCGGGTGAAAGACGATTTCGAAAAGTGGACCTATAAGTGGGCATTTATTAGTCACGGTTCCTCAGTATGCACATAAATGATTAGTGAGCTCAAAAAATAAAGTAAGACGGGCACTTCATTTTGATACGGGCGGATATGTAATATTTTGTTAAAAAGTGTACACCAGTTCTTTTACCTTTTTACAGTAATTGACCGGCACTTTTCATTTTCAAAAGGAGCACTTTTGTCATTTTTCGGGAAATTGGGAGAAGGGGAAGTGGGCACGTGACCCTGCCTCCATTGGACCCTTCATCTATGAGATTCATTACAACGATGTCCCACTCCTAATAAAGACGCCTAATGCACTTTAATGAAATATCAGAAAGAGTATTCGATTATGAGAAGAAAGATTTAAAGAAAATATGCTTCAAAAATATTCAAGTTGAATACGTGCGTGGAATTTATTCTATGTTGATCTCGACAAATTTTTTAAAAGATAACTTGTCGGAAAGATCATAAATACTTTACATGCAAAGGAGACAGGTAGAGCGGATCCTGAACTGCGTAGTACTGGTATAAGTGGGACCATATGAAGTTATAAATCTGACAACTTACCGGCCTTCTTTGTCGAAGCTTGATGTTTTTCCATAAGAGCACACCAAGCTGCTTCAGCCAACCCATCTTTTTGCTCCTTTTCGCTTAATTATTGTCCTTTCTTTTTTAGAATAGTTTTTCTGTGTGATGTATCTCAGAAGTACATGGTTTTAACTATACCGGCATGGTGAACAAAAACGGGTTAAGACGATGACATTGGTAATTAGTTATCTTGTTCTGAAAAAAAGAAAAGTGAAAAGATTAACATTTTCTGTTCATATTGGCCCATACTGACATGACAATGATGTTTTGTTTTGAAAGATACGCTCATCACAACCTTCACCTATTCACACTCTCCTGAGCAACTGAGATTGTCTGAATTTCTCATTTCTACACAGTATCTTATACCCATGTTTCATGTTGTCTATTATCAGGGAAGTAAACAGACTGACAGACTTCGAGCATGAAAGTGTCACCGAATACCCATGGAGCTTTTAATAGCTCCATGGTATACCGCGCATGCTCTGATGCTACAACGAACGTGACCTGGTGACAATCATGGCGTCAGCTTCAAGTTTCGCCCGACTGATGTCTAACCAGGGGGTTGACATAATGCCAACTCCCTGGCCTAACAACTCCCTGAACAGTCGAAGACTATGTTGGTTATCATCATGAATAATAATACCTCTATGATGGAATTTTTCTCCATTTCAACAGTTTATATGACACCAGTCACGTTTTTTTTTTTTCTTTTCTAATTGATCATAAAACCAGAAAACAGTTTAACAAAGATAATTTGTCCTTTACTTTTGAAAAACGACACAGTTAGCCTGGGCAACTGAGCAAAGAGCTGAAAGCTCTTTGGCCTGATATATGTTTGATGAGAATGTTACAAGATGACACTAAATTGCTCCAGATTGTTCTTACAAAGCAACTTGGAAATTGCGAATTCGATGTAAGTTTCGATAATCCTTTTAAATGTCCATGACATGATTAATAATGACCTATAAAAGTTTAAGGTATGTGGACGCGTAGAGGCAACGTTCGCTAAATTGCTTTAGAAACCTATTAAAAACCATGAAATTAGCCAAATAGTGAATCAATATTTGTTGTTACAAATGGGTCATTTTACAGCATTTTTAAACTGCTAAATCGCAGGTATCATATATGCAAATGTTTATGCAAATATGTGAAGTATTGGTGTCTCTTTCAGTCTTCATCATACCCCTAATAA
>JAIGNY010002171.1:2532500-2547500 GCA_020152595.1 Chiridota heheva
GCTGGGAGGAGTGGACGAGCTTAACCTGGTACGGGATGACTCCGAAGAAGGTGATGCCGTTCTTTAGGATGATTTGGAAGGAGGTTTGGTATGGGGATGAGAACTTGACATAGGTGGAGGGTCGACCAGTTCTTTGGTTGGTAATACGATGAAGGTTGATGTGGGGGATGTCCTGGTTGTCAAGCTCTTCAAAAATGGTGGCAGTGAGGGTTTATGTGGGATACCCTTGATCACCACATGGGTGAGTTGGTGTGGTTGCCTCCGAAGGCATTAGTTGGCTAGGGGGCGTGCAGGATGGCGTTGGCTTTGTCAGTTTTAGGGAAGATGGTGAGTGTTTTTGACTTGAGATTGGTGGTCAGAAAAGCAATTTGACCCTTGCGGTTTGGGCGGTGTGTGAGGACTTCTTTTCCCAGTAGGGCATGGTTGGAAAGAAGGGGGAAGGGATGTTGTGGAAGGTCCTTAGGAGGATATTTTGTTTTGATGGCTGGGGGAGACAGTCTAGTTGGGAGAGGGATGAGCTGGGGGTGATATGGTATCCATTAGGGTGACAAGTGTGGATGGTGAGGATAGGTGAAAGGAGCGGGGTATGATGTTGAGGGAATCATTTATGTCCTTGAGAATTTCTAAGGGATTGGCTGAGGATTCATGGTTGGCCTGGGATTCTATGTCACCCTCCACTCCCGGGTCCTCAAACAGCTGCCGGGCTGGGGCCGAGTTTGGGTCAAGGGTGGGGTCACGACCGCGGGCGGAAAAGAGGCGGCACTCAGTCGAGGTCATGGAGGAGGCGGGGCTGGTTAGGCCATAGTTCTTGCGAGAGGCAAGGGGGCTCCTGTCATTGTAGGAGGGGGTGCTGGCTGGTGTGGTTGGGGTTTGGGTTGGTTGTGATGAGGTTTGTGTGACTGTGGCAAGGTTGGAATTGGGTGCATCCAGCTGTATTTTGGCTATGATTTCAGCAGCGTTGGAAGTAGGGGGTGTTTTCTGGCTGGTGGCTGCAGGAGTGGGGGCTGTGCACTGTGAGTGGGGAGAGGCTGATGGCAGAAGTGGTAGTAATGTTTTGAGGGATGGTAGTTTTTTGTGGGGTTTGGTTGGGGCGGAGGGCTTGGTGAATTTGGGTGATCTCTTAGAGGAGAAGCTGGGGGCTTTGGAGGGGGGTTTGTGATTATTTTTGTTGTGATGGCTGGGCATGGTGGGTGGTTGTAGGTTTGCAAATGGGTACCCACGAGGTGCAATGTGGGACTTACAAAACGGATTGAGAATGCCCACAAAGTGCAAGGTGGGGCTTACAGAAAAAAGTTTGTATGAGTTATGTTACACTTACAGAATGAGTACAGAAGGGTGGGGGTGGGGTGGGACAGCACCATGTAACTTCACAGGTCCAGCAGCTATGTTCGTAGCACCAGTACCAAAATAGAAATCTTAAAGTTCAATGTATAGAAAGCAAGTTCAGGAACAGATAATGACTGGCTTCGACGAGTAACTGCTAGCTTTTAAATGTGTCTTAATGAATTTAAGATTTAAAGTCTGTGCCGAGCGAACAATACGCCAGGCGTGAAAGCTGCACAATGTTTAGAATTCAATACGAGACCGCACCGTTGTGTATGGTGGTGATAAGATGATGATGTAACACCGAGCTGTGAATGGCGTGGTATTTTACCTTGGCGAGAAATGTGTAGAAAATGGCTGAAAATTTGGTCAGGAAGGGTATGCGGGCAGTTAGCAGGTTAGAATCAATAAACTTTGCTAGTGGTGTAGAGCGCGGTCGTCAAGAAAATTATGGTTATTGATGGATAAATTGTAGTGCCAAGTAGTACCAAGTACAGACACCAACAAGAAAGCCTTGATGACGAATGACTATGAACATTGAGGCATACTGTGTGAGACTTTTATATCACTACATCAAGCATGTCTAATTTTCTGAGGGGTTGTTGTTCCATATTTCTTTTATAAAGCACTTTTACTTCGGTCTTACTAATCTGCAGATTGGAATTTGCAGACTGAAATTTGCAGACTGGAATTTGCAGACTGGAATGTGCAGACTGGAATGTGCAGACTGGAATGTGCAGACTGGAATTTGCAGACTGGAATTTGCAGACTGGAATTTGCAGACTGGAATTTGCAGACTGGAAGTTTGCAGACTGGAAGTTTGCAGACTGGAAGTTTGCAGACTGGAAGTTTGCAGACTGGAAGTTTGCAGACTGGAAGTTTGCAGACTGGAAGTTTGCAGACTGGAAGTTTGCAGACTGGAAGTTTGCAGACTGGAAGTTTGCAGACTGGAAGTTTGCAGACTGGAAGTTTGCAGACTGGAAGTTTGCAGACTGGAAGTTTGCAGACTGGAAGTTTGCAGACTGGAAGTTTGCAGACTGGAAGTTTGCAGACTGGAAGTTTGCAGACTGGAAGTTTGCAGACTGGAAGTTTGCAGACTGGAAGTTTGCAGACTGGAATTTGCATACTGGAATTGCAGACTAAAGTGGAAACACTATTGCGCAGAGAGGGCAACTTTTCCTATAATCTGTTTAATTTTTAAAATAAGACTTTTACACCACTGCATTGCTGAGCGGCGTATTTATTCGTAGCCTAAGGTAAGGGCACTAGATTTATCGTACTCAGTGGCAATAAAGCTTTCCGCCAAATAATAACTCCCTGCTGCAATTAACAGAGTAAAGGCCATTGCAATAAATCTTTGCGCCCGTCTGCGTTGAATAACTGAATAAAAAGGCCTGCGGCGATTGATTAAGACAAATTAGGTGGCCTTTAATTCCGATATCCTTTCATGTGTACTTGAATTTCTACTTAATCAACCTGGTAAACAAACTCCATTTATCACGAACAAAGCAAATACCGCCAATGAAATAATGCAATTCTTTTCTTCAAAAGTCTTAAAGATCAGAAATGATTTAGAAAATGTTTCTGTCCAGGTTACCTTCACATCATACCTTAATTATTCATATTGTAATCAACTCTTCACAGAGTTTCAGGAAATTTCGAGTTCTGATAATGATACCTTGATTCGTTCTAGTTCTTCAGCCACGTGCGAATTAGATCCTTGACCTACCAAGCTTCTTAAATTGTTTTTCCCTACTTTATTACTAGGAATTTCTAAACTTGTTAATATAAGTTTATCCACAGGAAAATTTGTTGGCTCGTGGAAGAGCGCTCTCATTCAGCCATTGGCTAAGAAACCAGCCGAAACACCTACTTTAGGTAATTTGAGACCTATTAGCAATCTACAGTTTATTTCTAAACTTGTTGAAAGGGCTGTTCTTACACAAATCTTGAATCACTGTGATGCATATTGTCCCCTTCCTAACTTTCAGTCAGCATATAGGAAACATTATTCCACTGCAACTATCTTATTGAAAATTCACTCTGATATAATGCAATCTCTTGACACGGTCAAGTTGCTCTAATGGTGCTTTTAGAAATGAGCGAAGCCTTCGACACCGTTGATCATTCTATTTTGATGAAAATTGTAAAATTTGATCATGGCTTAAGAGGCACTGCTCTAAAATGGATTTTAAGTTATTTAAGCTCTCGGTCCCACTTTGTTTCTTTTGAGGGCGTTCATTTAAGTGCTGTTTATCTTAACCATGGTGTGCCCCTGGGGTCGTGCCTTGGACCCCTGTGCTTTACTCTCTACACCAGCTCACCTTTTTTTTTCTTCTGTCATCTAAAACCGTCTTGTCTCAGATTTCTCTTATGAGGATGATACACAACTAATTCATGTTTTTAAACCCGGTAACAAGACCAATGAATTACTTGCAATTTCTCAACTAAAAAATGTATTGCTGATATTTGTGATTGAATGGTGGCACATAAATTCAAACTGAATGACTCTAAAACTGAATTCATTATTCTCGGCACTCGCTCAATATTATCTAAAATAAATATCAATTCTATCAAACTTGGTTCTGTTAATGTTACTCCTTCTAAGCAAGTTCGGAATTTAGGAATTATTTTTGATGGACCTATGAAAATGGAAAAACATATCAACAAAATTTGCAAGACTGGGAATTACTACTTATATAATCTAAAAAAAAATCAGGAATCATGTCCCAGACAGCCATGCGCCATACGGCAGTTTATTTCACAATATTCCAAATTATCTCATTAAAAGGTTCCAACGCATTCAGAATAATGCTGCCAAATTAGTTGTTAATTGCTACGATGCGCCCTTAAAAGCCATTCTTAGTTCCTTTCACTGGCTTCCAGTTGAATATCGTATCAAATTTAACCTTCTTGTTTTTGTTTTTAAATCCCTACATAAAGTCGCTCCGTGTTATCTTTTTGTTCACAGCAATAGGTATTCGTTACGCTCTACTTATTCTTTTTTTCCTTTTTGTCACTAAGTGTAAAACATTAGGTGACCGTGGCTTTTATCAAGGAGCTTCTACACAGCTCCTTGCTTTTATCATGCAGGTCCATCCATTTGGAACGAACTGCCTGCCTTTATTCGTTCAGTTAACAATCTTAGTTTGTTTAAGTCTGAGTTAAAAACGTACTTTTTTCGTATTGCCAAAGACCTCTCACACATTGTGATGCGCCCGATGTATTATTATTATTATTATTATCATTGTTATCATTATCATTATCATTATTAGTATTATTATTATTATTATTATTATTATGATTATTATTATTATTATTATTATTATTACTATTATTATTACTATTATTATTATTATTATTATTATTATTATTATTATTATTATTATTATTATTATTATTATTATTATATTATTATTATTATTATTATTATTATTATTATTATTATTATTATTATTATCATTATTATTATTATCATTATTATCATTATTATTAGGATTACTATTATTATTATTATTATTATTATTATTATTATTATTATTATTATTATTATTATTATTATTATTATTATTATTATTATTATTGTTATTATCATTATCGTTATTATTATTATTATTATTATTATTATTATTATTATTATTATTATTATTATTATTATTATTATTATCATTATTATTATTATTATTATCATTATTAGTATTAGTATTATTATTACTATCATTATCATTATTATTCATTAGCTTGACGAGTGAGCTTTTTTCGAGTAAACTAGTTCGGAGGTACATAAATATGCTATTTAAACAGAGCCCTCTTTCAGATAATGTAATGGTTGTGAAGAAAATGTAATGTTTTTAAGAGTGTATGAATCGTATTCAGAATAACTGAAAGACACACCGCGTTACTAGACTATTTTGACTGGGGTGTAAAATATCAGATTTACCAATACCCTCGAATAAATTATCCCCATTTGTGAAAAAATCAGGATTTCTTTTTCCAGAATGCATGTCCACCCCCTCCCTTCCCTTCCTAAAATCTAAACTAAAATTTAAAACATATTGGTAAAAATGAAAGAAATGTTACAAAAATGACAACATTTTCTTAAAATTGAAGAAATTAAACAAAAATTGACTTAAGAATTGACGGGGATATGGGAGTATTGAACCATTACCCTGGCCCTAATCTTCTTGAAGAGAATTTCCAGAAAATTCCGAAAATGAAGGGAAAATATTGACAAGAAATTGCCATCAACTTGAAAGAAATTTGGTTACCTTGTATTACCTTTGCTTACATGGCTTACTAGATTTCCTGAATTCTATATTTATTTATTTAAATATTATTTTATAATACAATATAATAAGTAAAGGTGAAAAATATAAATCATATAACCCACTTTTGTTGTGGGGGCTACAGCCTTTTACAGCAGCGCCCGTGTGTTACGCCTATGTGAGAGACACTTAACCCCTAATAATTAAGCTTAGATTACTCAGTAAAATCTTTTCAAAAGTCTTAAATTGGATTGTCATTTTATGATTTACTTTATATTATTTCTTAATTTTAGTAATGCCATGTAAACAGCAGAGGTCTCCTAAAACTATTAACACTTTAATGTCATGCAACATTCTTCTCCTCCTAGCACAGCCTAAACGTGATAGTCACTTTCATAAGGAAGCTGTGCTCCTATGTTTTAAAATAAGCCTATAAGTAATTCTCTAATTTTGACTTCCATTCCATCAGTCCATGTGTTTATGACTAAAAGCACCGACAAATTGAATACAAGATTATTATGTGTTGACATCATTCCAATTGAAGAAAGACATTTAACTTTGATTTTATGTGCTGAAAATGAAAGAAGCAAGGACTTGTTCTCACTTAACTGCTTATCTCAGAATTATGACTCTCCCGACGCTGACCTTATCTGATGAAATAAATCTTTCATGTGTTCTCACTTGTGTGCGAGCATGCGATCAGATCCACTGCATGAGATTTGATCGGAGGTAACGATGACCGAAAACATGCATGAACACTATACTATCCCTTTATTGATTAGTTCAGTGGCCAAGCAAATCTTATATCAAAGACGACTTCAAACGAAACAAAATGGTTAAGAAAGCGTTCAGAAATCTTATCCCGTTAAGGAGATCTTCAAGTTTAAAGCATAGGTGTAGAGATCGTTGGTGTAGTAAGTCTGCTATCAGACTATGAAAAGTTGGCGTCCTCTTCCTCACATTCTTAACAATTTTTAATAGATCTTAAATAAAATGTATTTAAATGTTTTGCTATTTAAAATTATTTTCCCTCAAACTTTCTTTAAGTGGTATAATTATGAACCGAATACCCTTACTAGCTAGATTCAGTTTTACTACTTATGTGACATATCACATATCATATGACAAGCCACAAAATCGCAGGACAAAATATGATACACAAATGTTTTTACATAAATGATACCAAACCTTAAAAGTAGATATCTCCTTAGCGGAATAGGATTTTTTTTGAATGATTCTTTCACTATTTTGTTCCTCTTAAATTTATCTTTCTTATAAGAATGACTTGCTTGACCTCTGAACTAATCCTTTAACATGATACTGCAGAACTAACTTGACCACGATTGTTCAACATTCAGACTGTTTTGTTTTGTATTTGTTGTTTTTTCATCCGGACCATGACTCTACCCCTGAGTAGGATCAAGATCAAGCAACTGCGATCAGATGCGATGAGCATTCTCACGGCTACAAATCGGTGGATCTAATTGCCTGCAGTGGATCTGATCGCAATGTCGCATTCAAGTGAGAACACACCCAAGATTATTGACCAACAAATTAACATAAATCGCCCTTGGACAGTTGGAATGAGTATCCCTGTATAGACCATAAATTCTCTGGCCTAATAATGTTAGTTTACCAGTTGGTAAGAATTTTGTTACGATTAGGGAGTGATTTTTACCAAAAATAACGTCATAGTCTGCAAATTCCTAGTCTGCAAATTCCAGTCTGCAGTCTGCAAAATAGTAAGAACCGTTTTACTTTGTACTTCTTCGAGTTCTTCTAAACATGTAATTTTAGTTTCAGATGAGCCTTAGGGAATAAATATTGTTTTTAAATAAACGTGTTAATTAAATAATTTTCATCAAATTTTAAGAATTGTTCAGTACTGTTTGAAAGTGAGAGGGTGAGTAAAATGCACAATGTATGAATTTATAAATGTAATAGTCATAGTTCAAAACAAATATTTCAAATATTGCATTGATTACACATGACAATTTAAAAGATTTTTGTTCACGGTAAGTTTCTTGTTTTACTGCTTAAGTTTGGATGCGGATTATGGGAGTTTGAATAATTTGTGAAGTGCTGCATATTCAGGTGCATAGCAATGCGGCCTCACTAAACATCATTGCCGTAGTAGAAAGGAAAGTGAAGGATTTTCAACAGTGGAAAATAATAATAAACATTGCCATCATGCTGTTTAAAATATGCTGAATAACTTATTTTGTAGTAAATACCTAATCAAATACATTATTTTTATCTCCTGATTTTTGAAATTGAATTTGAGTATATGACAGGAAAGAATATGACAAACTATAGGGTACAATAATATTTTTCTTTTATTACAAAGAATGTTAAGCATTTATTTGGTATGTTTGTCCTGAAAACCATTGTAATAGGCCTAAGAAACTTTAATGAAGACAGAGCATCTTGAAAATTGTTGATAATGCCACTTTCCAATTGGTATCAGATTGTGAAATGCAAAGGGTGGTTACCGTGGTATCAATTTGTTTTGCATGCCTGGAGGTGTGGAAAATTGGATGTTGCTGCTTGGGATATTTTAGGTTTCTTAAAACTTAGACCATTCTTGATAAAATGTTATACTTTTAAGCATATTAGAGAAATGAAAAACGTATTATTTTCCCTCTACTGCCTAACCGGGGCCATTTTATCAACTACCCTACTCCATTTTACCTTAATGCTACCCTTTTCAACCCCACCCGTCCCATTTCCCCTCCATTTCGAATATCTCATTCTGCCGCGCCAGGTGGGAGCGGCAGTCATTTGCCTCCCTGACATGATCACTTTGCTCCCCTCCCCCACCTTATCC
This sequence comes from Chiridota heheva, assembly GCA_020152595.1. NCBI lineage: Eukaryota > Metazoa > Echinodermata > Holothuroidea > Apodida > Chiridotidae > Chiridota > Chiridota heheva. The sequence goes on from JAIGNY010002171.1 coordinate 2,540,916, forward strand.
CGGAACATGTCAGTACGGACGACATATTCTGTCTGATCGATAGTTCCTTCCCCCACCCAATCCCTTTAGACAAGCTGCCCTTCTTCCCCTTCCAAATCAACTTCCTGGTGTTGTCCCTGCTCAGAATACATTTGGCTGAAAGCAGGGAATTTACTGAGTACTAAAGTTCCCCACTGTAAAAGGAATGTTGATAATTGAAGATTTGTTCGAGGAATGTCAAACAAGGAAACAGGGGTTGACTCCGTACTTTGCAGTAGCTGTTCAGTTATACAGATGGACGCAAATGACTTATGATTTTGCCACACTGGGCATTCACTCGGACATGCATCTCGCAAAGCAGGAAAACAGTTCTTCCAGGTGTAAGGTCAGGTAGGAACTGATCAATGTATTGTTATTAATGAGGGAGCCTTCAGTATTTTGCCTGGGACAATAATTTGCTAGTGATATGTTTAACTAAAAAAGAGCTGAATCAGTGGCAGCATTATAATGGGGGATTCCCCACAAGATCGCTCCCTCCCCATCACCACTTTTCCCTGGAGCCGCCACTGTGCTGAATATTATCCGTAGCAATGAAGACAATAAAACTATATTCGAAATAAAAGAAATATTAAGAAAATCAAGTTGGGATGACGTATGCCACTTAGTGTTGTGCATGTTTCTGGCCAGCGACCATGCGAATTTGCCCTCTTCCTGACTCGAAAGATGAATATTAATGCAGGAAAGTACTGAATTTGTACGTCAAGCATATTGTTTTAATTTTTCTGAGATTTTCGTGTTGTTGCAAGCATTTTTTTCATGTATAACCGAACAAAAAGGAAAAGTAAGCTCATAATTTTATGTACGTTGAATACTAATTTGCACATGATAGCGTCCGCAAATCGTAACATGACGTAATGAATGACAACATCAACAGCCAATGAGAGCGCATAAGAGGCTTCGGGAAGTGGAGTGCTCGTTTCTGACAAGCGACTATTTAAAATTTTCTTGAATTTGCAATAACATAATAGAACACAATAACATAACATAATAACATAACAAGATTACAGGCTAAAAGAGTTAGACACCTCATAAAAGCCCAAACTAACACCACCACAAAAAAAAAAAAAAAAATCAAAGACGCTTAGAGTTAGTAAAGAACTTATCAATGTTGACTTTGAAATTGTGAACAGAATTGAAGCTAACTACCCACTCAGGCAAACCATTCCATTCATTAACAACTCTTTGCGAAAAGCTAAAACGCCGAATATCTATCCGTGAGAACTCTTTGGTCAACTCCAAATTGTTACCACGTGTCACATAAGGATTAGCTGAAACATGCAAGAATTAACTGGAAGTCAAAACATCACTACTAGATAGGAATTTAAAAACCTGAATATATCGCCACGTACTCTTCTCAACTCAAGCGTGGTTAACCCAAGAATTCGCAACCTAGATTCATAAGAGAGATTCCTTACTTCGGGAGAAAGTCTAGTGACTCTTCGCTGAACCTGCTCCAAAATAAATTTATCCGTTTAAAAAAAAGGGACTTCAAGCCTGAATAGCATACTCAAGGTGAGGCCTGACTGACTGCTTATACAAATTAAGAACAACCTCTCTACCAAGAAAACAAAAATTTCTTCTAATCAAACCAAGCATCCTATTTGCCCCTGCAGATGCTAAAACACACAGTTTAGAAGGCTTCAGATTGCTAGTAATGACAACACCTATAGATCCCTTTCTTGATCAATACAACCAAAATCTAAACCGTTCATGCAGTAATCAAAAGCCAAATTGCTCTGACCAAAATGAATAACTTTGCATTTATCAACATTAAATGACATCTGCCATATTTGGAATCAAGAAACTAACTTATCCAGATCACTTTGCAAAAGTGAAGAATCCCTAGCATCACAATCCTGTACAGCTTAGTGTCATCAGCAAATTTACAAATCCTGGAGCTAAGGAAAACATCAAAATCACTAATGAAGAGTAAGAAAAGAAGCGGACCCAATACAGCACCCTGCTGCCCTGAGGAAGACCACTTGTAACCTTCTTCCGTGGAGATACTTCACTATTAACAACAACTATTTGTGACCTGTCAACTAATCAAGAATATATCCAACTGGCACACTTTCCCTCCACACCAAACCCTTTTGTTTTCATCATGAGCCTGCCCAATTTATCCTTATCAAATGCTTTTTGGAAAGCTAAATAGATAACATTCACATTATGACCAGAATCAACTAGTTTAGTAACATCATCCAGAAACTTCAATAAATTTGAAACACAAGACCTCTTAGGTGAGAATTCATGCTGGGACAAATTCAACAATCCATTGACCAGTAAATGATCTAGTACAACATCCTTAGCAATGGACTCCGTGACCTTGCACACAACACTAATAAAACTCACTGACCTATAATTACAAGGCAAACTGTGGTCACCCTTTTTAAAAATAGGAGTGATATTAACAATTCTCCTATCACTAGGAACAACACCAACATCAAAGCGCTTTGAAAAGATACTACTCAGGGGAACAAAAAGAACATCAGAACACTCACGTAAGACAGCAGGATGTATACCATCTGGACCGGGTACTTTATTTGAGTTTAAACCCTTCAACTTTTTAAACACAACATCAACTGAAAAATCAACATTTAAATTGGATACTGAAGAGTGCACACTGAGATAATCCACAATATCATCAGCAGGGGACTCCTTAGTAAAAACAGACACAAAGTAGTCATTCAAAAAATCAGCTATACCCTTACCACTATTGATAGTAACACTATTACCCTGAAGGGGACCAACAACCTCCTTGGTTTTTGCTTTGAGCGAACATAAAAATGAAACGACTTAGGAATAATCTTAACCTTTTTGGACAAACGTTTTACAAAAACACTTTAGTATCTCTTATCAAACCCTTTGTGAACTTGTCATGATCCTTATACCTAGCAAGCTCCGTAGGACACCCACTGTGTTTATAATAACGCCACAACTTCTTTTTTTCCACTTTTCCCGAGCCGTCTGCAAAACCTCCAAAGACATCCACACTGGCCGATTACGCCTTAATGGGGCAAACCTATTTACTTACACCCTCCAAATCTATAGTTCGGAAAACATCCCATGCTTTAGAAGGATCTAAGTCACGGAGCAAAGAAGTCCAATCGAATGATAAATTATTCTGAAGTGCAGCAAAGTCAGCATTCTTAAAATCTAAAACCAGTTTATCAGCTGGAGAAGCCTTTGTGAAACAATGCAGATCAAAACTAATGAGGTCATGATCACTACACCCTACCTTAGCGCTACTTGGCACATTGCTAACCATACTTGCTTCACTACTGAAAATCAAATCAAGACAATTACTACCACGCGTGGGAAACAACACATGGCTGCATGGAGGGTGAAAAAGCAGTCAGATACAGCTTCCAGAAAATCTTTACCATGTGAACCACTAGTACTAAGATTCCAATCAATGTCTGGAAAATTAAAGTTCCCCAAAACAGTAACACTCCTAGAAGCAACTTTCCTGAAGCAGTCAAGCAATATCTGATTGTTCTCAGGACTATAATTTTCTATACACAACACTAACAACCACCGAACTACCAACATCGCCATTAACATGATCTCACACCATAGGCAATTGAAAAATCAAAAGAAAACTGAGCAGTTCTCTCTATACAATTAAAACTGTCTTTCACAAACTCATGCCATGTTCCTGACTCAGCTGACATCCAAGTAATGCATGAAAGTAGTGCTTACTTGTACAGCAAACATATTTTTTGAATCTTTTCTGGGATTTTCGTGCTGTTGAAAGAATGTTTTAGTGTATAAAGGCTTCAAAAATGTAAGCCCGTTTTTGTTAAGTTTTCTTCGTCCGTGAATTCACCCTTTTTCTATCTGTTCTTAAGAAAGCTGTTATTATTAACCGATAAATCATTTTTTTACTAGCAATTTGCAAGTTAAATTGTGTCTGTAGGTGTTCTATTCGTGAAGACATCGCAGTTTTAAAATGTTATGTTTTCAGCTCATTAAATAAGCACAGCGCAAAAAGTTGAAATACGTTTTTAAGAAAATAAAGCACTTTTCGCGGTTCTGCGGACTGACTGGTCTTTTCCAGGTCATACAGTGTAATGTATATGAAAGTCGAGGCAGGGACCTGCTATTAAGAAGGATATACATCGGGATAAATAGCAGGTCCGTGGTCGAAGGCTCGACGAGGAAAATGTGGTGTAAAAGCCGTATGCCAATACGCGCAAAAATTGTTGAGACGTGGGAGCGAAAAATATAAATTTTTGGCAAATTTGAAACGAAAAGGGCCTAAGCCAAAGAGAAGCTCTTTGCCTAACCTGATAATTTGGGCGTGTTGAGTTGGAGTGGCAACTCCCTGGTTTAACATGCATGCAGAAAACAATTCAAAATGTTAAACCTAGACCCTTATATAAATATTCCTCGCCGCTGCCGGTGGTATATGAAAATAATGCCAACTCATCCATCCATGATATATCTTTCACAACCAGGTGTCTTGGGTAAAGGAAAACAAAACCCAACGTATTTCTCACAATTACAATCGAAATTTTTAAACTCATGGGAACATCTGAACAAATGGCATAATGCGAACATCTGAACACTGGTTTAATATATCCTCTGGCTGTCTGAGCCCATTCAATCGGGAACGTGTTTACGCACCCACAGTCAGAGAGATTGATTGTTAGTGCAAAGAGCTTCTATCATTTTGATTTTTAAAGCCATTTTGGGGCATCAAATACACGGAGTGTTCGGAGCTTCAGGGGTTTCAGGGTTATGCTCTGGGACTCCAACCGGGACACTTCAGTGGGTACTCTATTCCCACGCCGTTTTGTTTGTACATAAAAAGATCGGGAAAAAACAATTTAAAACATGTGTGAAAGAAGCCACTATACCACTTTACTAAGTTATCCAAATTAAGCGTACTTTTATTGAGTCATTGCGTAATGATAAAATAAATGTTAATTTAATTTACCTCTTATCCTTCGAGAAAAAAAACCTCGTATAAAAAGAAAACAGTAAATTGTAAATCCGAATAGAAACCAACTTGTGGAGATGTGAACTAACTGAATTGCTCCTAAAATAAATTCTGTTCAAACTAAAATCCTTGTTGGAAGTGATGTGGTCTCCACCTGTATTCCTCTGAAGCATCAGGTGCAAATATGGTTTCCCAGAATATTGACTTTCCACAAGTTTGTTGTGCAAAACCAGCCATGCATGAGAGGCGCAGCGTCAAGCCAGTCTGTATACTTTCTATGTATGCTTTAACGTCAACGTCGAGAAGGGTATTGCGCAAATGAATTCGAAACTTGAAAATCAAAATTCGGTGTGGTTATAAATTGTTCTTAAGAAAACACATCAGAAAATGTAGTTCCCAGTTCAGTGTTTACAAAGCGCTATCATAGGCACCTTCAACACTTTCTGTTGAGTGGAGAGTAGTTGGCGGCCGTGAATTATATCATTAATATATTATTTATTTGCGGAATAAATGGTACAGCAGCAGTGTTGGAAAAAAGGGTAATGGTGCGAAATTCCATTTTTCTTTGGAGGGTCCAAATTCACTGTGACACCGGATTTTTTTTCTTCAAAAATTCAGAAAAGACTTTAAGAAATCGAAATGATAATGAAACAACAAAAATGAAAAATTTCTGGAAAATGTATGTAAATGTGCCGAAAAATTTGCATTATTTAACAACAAAAAATTGTTAGTTTTCGGAATATTGATTAATTAAAAGACTACGAAAACTAATTTTTCGATTTATTTGCTCGAAATTTCACACATTTTTTAAAAATAGGTTTCATAATTGAACTATTTAGGGCTAAATATTCGGAAAATTCGGGTAAAATGTTCTGCTTTTCGGAAATTTCACTGGCTGGCTGGCTTCTTCTACTTCCATGATTAGGCACAGCAACTTTTCGAACTACATTGGTCGTGAGAGTATTCGAGCAGGGATCAATCAGGCAATGGCAACTCCATGCTTCGAGATGCTTTGTATGTCAACACCGCACATGTGGAAGTTCCATATCGACCAATATCACATACAATTGTGACAAGTTTAGTGATTCAGAGATAGTAGCACAAAATGGGTGCGAAGGTCTGTGCCCTCTTGTGTGAAGTCAAAACTCAAAATAATAACTGTGGTTAAATATTCAACTGTTCAAGTAGGACAATTTTCTATTCATATTCGTGCAAGACCTTGAAATTTATTTTAGTTTAAACTTTTGCCCAAATTTTCTTTCAAATGGCCCAAATTTCGTAGAAATGTACAAATGTGGTTAAAAGTCATCCAAAGTGTATTAAAAATAGTACAAATGAGGTTAAAAATCGCTAATATTTATTTAAAATGTATCTACATTGCCCAAATTTGGTTAAAAATTGCAAAAATTATGTTTTTAAATGGCCCAAGTTTTATTTGAAAATGGCCTTAATGTGGTTAAAAAAAACGTTGGTAGTGATTCACTTGTTTCAGTTTTTTCGACATCATATTGGATATTTTTCATTCAGACAGAAGTTAGATTGAAAAATTATATTTTGACACTTTTGGAGCCGAAAGCTAGATACACCGCCCTCAGGAGAAA
>JAIGNY010002171.1:2552500-2712500 GCA_020152595.1 Chiridota heheva
GAAATCTGAAGTTTTGACATCACTACTAGTCTGATTTTAGTCGTTTCTATACAAATGATACCAATCTTTAAATTTGAATATATTCTTACTGCTTTAACGAATAAGATTTTTGAATACTTTCTTCACCATTTTGTGTCTTTCAAAGTCCTCTTTTGTATGAAATAGACTTGCCTAAATATCCCTGAACTAATCATTTGATAAATGAGATACCCTCGTGTTTGTTTTAAAAAATATACATGATATCAGGCTATAGGTGTCGCTACAATAGGGTGGAAAGAGGGATTCTGGGGTCCAGAGCAATGACATTGTGATATTTTGGTAAGAGCCCCAAGCGTAATAATCCCCACGGGCCCACTACAGTATTCTAGTTGCGCCACTGGCTAGATATTCTTGCCCGTGTGATATTAAATATTTGCCCACCGTAAATTCCCCCCCCCCTCCCCCCTCCTGGTCCTTATTTTCTAAGTAATGTCTAGTGAATTTGATCCCCTCCGGACTGATTTTACTAGCTAATTTACTGGTGTGTTTGTACGGTTCCTTCAATTAATTTTGTGTACTGAAATGATAAGCTAAAATCGAAGTTAGTAATATTTATGTACAGAGCATTGCGCCGTTGTACTCGTAGAATTTGCCCACAAACAGAAAATGGCTTCCAGTAAACTCTTCGGTGAAAAAGAAATATAATCTTTCCTTCAACTGGGCAGTACCCATCGAGATACACTAAAGAAAGAAAAAACGTCCTTAACGCAAAACGGCAGTGAGATTTATTGTAAAGGGAGAAGAAGTTTTTTTTTCTTGCAAAAGGGAAACAAGTTGTTGTCTCCAAATTTCCTAGGAAAGAACGACCGGGCCCAAATTTCCTAGTGGACTGTTTTTACTATGAGGGGGACCAAATTTATTGGATGGCTACGGTTTAATGGTCTAGGGGCCAAATTTCCTTGGAAATAAGAGCCGGGGGCCAAAATTTACTGGTAGGCAAAATTTACTTTTACACCGGTCCTGGTTATGAAACTGAAAGACATTGAAAGGATTTTGAGACGTTGTTTTTCCATGTTGTACAGTTGTATTTTCAACAATTTAAAGTTAGAATGTTTTATTATATTAAACAATGTTGGCCGTGAGAATAAATGATTTAATCTCAATATTATAAGAAAAAGCTTCTTATTTTAAGTATTATACGCCGCCTTTCGACCTGATTGTTGCGCATATACTCATATATCCATTGGGCAGAATATTTTATTTCTCAACAACATAAATTTATTAAACAATATAATTCTAATCCCCTTCCATCGGGAATCTCTCGTTTTATAATTTCGTTATCGGGCAGATGGTCCTCACCTTTCAGGCAAGTTCGGGAATCATTGAAATCACAAGGAGGGGGTCCTGGTTATTATTTGTAATTTCACAAAATGATTTGACTGGGAGTCAAAATGATTTGACTGGGAGTCAAAATGATTTGACTGGGAGTCAAAATGTTTAACCATGTTTTACAACTTTGGACACAAGGGTAAAGGTGGGACTTAATTTAGTATATTTTTGTTGTGTGGATGAGACATTCTAAAAAATATAGTTTTTAGTAGAATGAAAACTCTTTAGCTGAAAACGTGGGGGACCAAATCCCGACTTTATGAAAAGTGGGGGGTCATTGTCCCTTCGTCTCACGCTTCCGCCACCACTGACTTGCACCATAGTTTTCCATAAACGGCAGCACCATGGCATTTGAAATAATGGGAAATGTTGGAACTTTGGAGAGGGGTCCGGTTTCACCCCCCAGAATCCCCTCTTTAGATCTGCCCCTTACCTCTGATTCAGCAAAACTTTAAAGCGAAGTGTGACATTTGGTTAACAGATAAATAGTAATTAGCTATTGCATTAAATATTGTTGAATACACCTTTCGTCAGTTTTACAGACCTTCAAGAGCCTTATCAAACATATTAAATGGGATAGGAGTGGGGAATTAAATTCAGAAAAATCATTGGGGGTATCACCTGGAGTGGGAACAATGACTGGAGAATTACCAACTAACAATATAACATATATGCTATATACTAAGCTATATACTAATTTTGGATTATGGGTCAAAACTAAAAAAGTCCCCCCAACCCCTGGGTACAACGCCGGGATCAACGTGATATCAGCAATTTAGAGGTGGTATAATTGGATTTCAGAGACACATTACAATTTGAGGGTATTATTATGCAATTTATGGACTTTTAATTTCTAATTTATTCACAAATTAAAAAACATACTAGACAAGTAAAACAGAAAATCAACATCTGTCTATTCACACAACATTCTACTTTTGAATTATCTTAATGTCGTATATCAAACATAACAGCCTAATCCAAACAGGACCTCAACATCCAGCGGTATAGGATGATATTTGACATTGGGGCCATATTTTATTATTTTGTCCCAAACCTACAATAATGTATGAATCTCTTATCACGGTCCAAACCGCGGTTTGCAACAGAAAACAGAAAATTAAAAAATAACAGATTACAAAAATGTTTGGTGGTTTCGATGCATTCTTTCATCTGTTCATTGTTGGTTGGTTTTCAAGTTTTATACTAGCTGGTATTGCATATCACGAATATAATCATAAGCCATGCACACTATGCATATCAATCAAATAGAACATGATGACAACACTTATATGATGCAAACATGCATACGGTTGCACATATATCAATAAAGCACACAAACAGCTGAACAGACATGACAGCCAATGGGTTATCTGTGTAAGACATATGTCCTGTATCCAATGTATTGTCCAAGAGTTACTGTGTTTACAAGCTCTTTTTAGCAAAATCATGTTAAGCCCTGCCCATGATACATGTTTATGAAATTCAACGCTTTTATACCATGAGCATATACACAGCAGCTAAGATCATCATTAAATCAAACATGAAACAAAACAGGCATGCAGTTGTTAAAATATGACCTTTAGATTTTTACATTAAGCCCTGCCTACTCAGTAATGTGCATGACTTCATCACCAAAAACAAGGGGGCATATCGAAAGACCATGGGCTATATGTCTGTATGTGTACCAAATATGACATGAATGCCGTTTATAGTTCTTGATATGACATGAATGCGTTTACTGGTTTATAGTTCTTGAGATATCGTGTTTACACGGAGCTCTTTTCAACAAAATCATATTAAGCCTCGCCTACTAAACATATTGATGAATTTTCACGTTTTTATGCCATGTACATGTAAACACTAGCTAACATTATAATTAGACCTAAAGTGGTACCTCCATGATAAGACAATATATGAAACAAAACAGACATGTGATTGTTGAAATTATCTTTAATTCCAAATTTTGACATTAAGCCACGCCTCCTCATTATTATGCACGACATCATCACAAAAACAAATAGGGCACATTTACAGATCACGGGCTATCTGTGTAATACATATGTTATGAATCCAGTTTATCATTCTTCATATATCGTGTTTACAAGCTCTTTTCAGCAAAATTATGTTAAGCCCGCCTAATATCATGTCAATAAAATAAACGCCTTTATATCATGAACATGTACAGACCAGCTAACATCATAATCGAACCAAAAATGAAACCGCATGCCTGTTTTTCTAGGTCAATAGAGGAAAAAGACGATATATTACACTATAAAAAAATATTCTACATCATACTGTATTACATTACATATTATACATACCCTAATAAAGCTCAAATTTTGATTTACTACTGTTTGTCTGAAACTTAATATGCTTTTTTAATTACTTCCTTGACAATACTTTCTTGCACTAAATTGTAAGGTAACTGTTTTAGATGTCACTAGTCTTTTATGACAGCCTTTTGAAGTATGTGTCTATGAAGTGCTACAAATAAAAACTATTCGATATCAACAAATCTATCAATGCCTCAACCTGGTGTCAGAAAATGGACAAAAAATGTAAAATGTCATCGATATATTCTAAAAAAATCCTTAAATAGTTCCACTTATTTTCTTGCTCCTCCCAATCATTTTCTTTTTGTACATTGTATAGAAATGCTTTACATGATTTTGCACAATACAAATTAATCATTGTTTTATAATAATAACATTATTGTTAAAGATGGTGATCATTGACCATTAACCAGTTACATGGCACTTTACTTTTTCTAAGCTGAGTTTTTTAAAGTACCAATAATGAGTTTGCATAAGACATGAAACCATCTGCATCTTCTTTACCCTTTCTGTTGATGCAAAGATATTGTGATACCCATATTCATGTCTTACACTGCTCCAATATCAAAATTTATTCATCCAATTTATTACTGCAGGTTAAACAAAGAAAGATATAATATTAAAGAACCATCTTATGAAACAATATTTCACATATAGCAACAATCGTTTCATTTTATCATGTATGAAGTATGCTGTAATAAAACAGGATGGATGGAGACATCATTTGATGCAGTATCACTGTCAGTCACAGCATTCTTCTTCGGTTGGTGTTGCTGTAGCTTCCATGCAACGTAAATGCGGATCTAGTCCTGATACTGCATTTATTTGAGCACATATTTTCTTTTAAAAATATAGTACTTATCTGATTTCTCTGTTGCTCCGCCACAATCTTTGAAGGAAAGTAAGAGGTAGTGATAAGTTAATATCAAGACAATGTGATGCTGCAGTACTTTCCTCCCTAACAATTCAGGGATAATTGAAAACAAATTAACATCAAATGATACTGTAGGTTATGAATAAATATATGACATGTGAGGTAAAAAGAATTGTGATGGTTTTGCTATACAAATAATTTAGGTTTTGCTATACAATTGTTTTTGATCAAATGTGTTTTTTAATTGAAGTTTTGAGCTCTTTCAGTCTTTGAGCAAAAGCAGAATTCAAATATTTTGCAAGTAGCACAAAGAATTATTTCAAGTATAGACAAAACAGCATTTTAACAATGTAAACGTTGACCCTTCTTACATTCTGGGCTGCAAAAATCAGTGATCTAATTCAAAATCTTTCCCCCGCAATAAACACTGTTCTGAATTGAGTATGATTTGTTATTTCTAGATATACATTATAGGGGCCAGGAAGCAACATGCATGAAGGCAATTTGTGTAAATCAATTGTTAGCTTTCTTAAGAATGAATGTATGAAGGTGAGAATTACACCCAATTGATACTCTTTTCAATCTACAAAAAGAATATGACGGAATAAATGAACTGTAATGACAAGATTTTTGAAGACTGTACATGTTACTGTAAAGTCCTGTTCAACAGTACACTGCTTTATATATATATACTGTATCTAAGGGGTCAAACTGAAAATCAACAGAGTTAACCAAATTTGTTGTCTATCTCAGTTTTACTGAAGAAAAAAAAGTTTTTCAGATGTACATGTACCATAAGATTGGTTTATGGGGCCTGTGAAAGCATGAAATAATCACAAATCTGCAATGTAGAACAACAAGCATAAAATGTTTCAAATAATATCAGTTCTGAAGTGAGAACAAGACTGAGAACAAGAACAGCAAAATAGTGTATAGTACTGTAGCTTGTTCCTCACTAGAAAAAAAAGACAGTTATTTCTGCATTAATGCTCTATACTGGTCTAGTCAGGTAATGATGAAGAATGCTTCAAATCAACTCAGAAAACCAGATCTACCTACAGACCTATGTGCTTAACTTTTCAACATGCCAGAATTTTGATAAAAATGTTTTTGAACCAACAAAAACCATTTTGTTGTAATTTAAACTAGTTAACATTTCATAAACTTTCTATATCAAGGCGTTGTGTATTGAAGGTAAATATACTATGTATGATCAGACACTGCAAACTTATGTTTAAAACCAATATCAGTTTTATGATTTTTGTTGTTGTTATTTTTGTGATCCACAAGTAAATTGGCACATTTTTGACAAAAAAATAAGTTGCGAGAAAGTAGCAAATAATCAACATCCATTTACACTACCACGATGCAATGTTAAGGGTCATACTATTTTGGAACTGTGCAGCCTGTATTGCGTCTGCATGACAGTTTCAGAAGTTGACACAGAAGTTTTGGTTTTGATGTCAAAGATGACATAATAATTTCCAAATATTTCATAGTAGTCTGAAATTATCTGAGTATGACCATGACTACTCCAACACTCTTAACAGGACAACAGTATATTAAACTGTTACTTTAGTTAGGACATACCAGAGAAGACGGTAAATATTAATAAATTTCCAACACTTCGGGAAACGCAAACTAAGGGGGGATACTTCCTAAATTGTGTTAGAATCTGCAGTTGCTCTTAAAAATGTTGCTCAAAGGAATGAGTAATATTAGAATTTAGCAAATTATTGTCAATGTTGTACAGAATGCTTACATTTAAAAAAGCTAATAATATCAATCATAAGGAAAGATTTTAGTAAGAATATCAATACTAAGGGCAATCTAACACGGGAATGATGCGGGCTGTGATTGTATGCTTTATATATTATATTTATGGAACTGCCATTTCCAGCATTCACTTGGATCAGTTTTTGTCAGCTGAAGTTCTGTAGTGTTATGTAATAATTGATGTGATAAACTGCTGGTAGGCCCTATGTCGCAAATAATTTTGTGGGGTGACTCATGATAGTACTGGTCTAGTCTTAACTTTTAAGTAGGGACTATTCAGTTATTGGTCTGACTGGTTAAGGCAATCAATGGAGCTTCTAGGCCTACATGGTATTGGAGGCACGGCCATGATACAGGCCTTATGTCTCTCTCATGTACCTTCATATGCCTACTCTGTACTCATCAATCATAGAAATGGACTTTTTTACATAACAATTTTGTCCGACTTCGCTAAGGTGGGTAACAAATTCGGGTCATACTACAGTAATAGGCCCTAGGCTAGTAGTCCTTAGCATTAGACCTAACGTTAGTATGCCTAGGCCTACTGCCAGTGCCACTAGGGATAGGGCCTAAATATTTGGTTTATAAACAGATCGTTCTTTGATAGGCCTAAACGTAGTACCAGCAAATCCAAAATTATGGATAACGGTAACAAGAATATCATTTGTTCATATCCGTAGGCTGTCAATAATCGTACAACCAAATTAATTTTATGTTGCATAATCCCGTCCAGTCTCAATGCATTGCCATAATAAGAACCTAGTGTAACAGAAAAGCCACACCTTATCACGTTAGGAAGAAAATTAGGTCCAAGAAGTGAGGATTTTGACTGGCATTTTCATCCACTAAAAGTACTTAAAAGTGGCTTAAATTTGACGACACTAATAGTTCACTTTATAAGAGCATATTCATATTGAGCCTAATAAAAAGTTGTCTGCTATGAGGAAAAGTGACTTACACAGATCAGAAAAACGAGTGCCGAATCTTACCTTTTCAAAGATCATCACAAAATGGGCCACGAAAATCTTTATTTTGGGAACTTTACCGAGACTAAAAATGCTCGGATCCCGATTTAACACGAAATATAATGTCTTGTACGTCATCTGATCTTCTGCTTTAGTGACGAACGTTGAAACTGCATAAGTTAGAGCAATTTGAATTATCCGGATTCATTCGGGAGTGATCGTTTTACAAACCACGAAATGCTTAATTTGAACTTCCGGGTCAAGTCCTCAGAAATTAATAATATCGCAGTAACGGTCATATAGCAAGGTCGTGTTCCCAACTGTTATACATTGGGTACAATTCCTGTTTTTTTAATTCACACACCGTAGAAAATTGATGATTGAAAAATAACTTACTTTTTGGATATTCTTTACCAATTAGTCTAAATGATACACTTTTCCAAAATCTTACCTATTTAGCACCACGACGGGGTAAAGTTCTCCGATTCGATATTTTTGTCGCCATCTTTCTTAGTCACTGCACGTTTGTGATCAACTATTCAAACGTCCGGAAATAAATTTTAGGATGTTTCACTAATCTGCAGCTTAATTTTTCGCGGACAATTTTTTTTGTTCATATAATTTTATTAAATAGTTTTAATATAAGCCTGTGTGCGAGAAAAAAAAATAAAGAAATGTTTAGATTAAATATTTGTACTTTCTAAGTATTCTAATTTTGTTCCTTAAATAATCTAAAACATAATACCCCGCTAACATGTTTTAGCCCCGATAGCAGTGTTTTGAACTTTGACCGTACTTTGGAGAGCTCGTCAGACGATTTTACGGAGTGAAAAGTAGCCCAGTAAATACTTCAACAAAAGTAATTAAGATCACTGGAAAAACAGTTTTTGAAGACATGGATGGGCTTTAAACATCAAGAATAAGCATTGTGGGCGAAAAAATGGTTTCGTTTTCACAAAAATCTTGAAACTGAGATTTTCCTGTTTTATAACACAAGGCTTAAAACAGTACATCAGGGTATAAGTTTTTGTAGCACCCTCAGACAGTCCAGAAGCAACCCTAAAAACAGGGTACTTTGAAATATCCCAAAATTTGATACTTTTATGTATTACCTAGTATGTATTGCTCATAATCTGTTTTATTGATTTTCTCAAAAAAGTGACAAAGAATTTCAAAAAGCAGCAGCGAAAAGTTTTGAATATCTATTTACTATCCGTCTCCAAAATTTCAGGATATCCAATGAAATTTTGGACAATCTGGAGCGGAAAATAAGAAACCCCATATGTTTAGTGTGGGCTAGTCAAATGTGTACATGCGATGACGTAATACATAATAGTACAAAATTGGGTATTTCAAAGTGGAGTTCCGACAGTCCGGGTTGCTTCCGGACGCGTCTTTTTTTTCTGCAGGACAAAATTGCCATTAGTTTTTTCAGCCAATCATATACAAGAATGACAATGACGTAATTAAATATTAATATTCATATACAACGTTAGGATGTTTAACGTTGCATATTCATATATGTTGGCAGACACCATCCGAACTGCTGTATTAATATATGCTACGATTAATGTATAGTTTTTTTTTTAAAGTAAATTTCGCAACTGTCAAATTATTTGAGTAAAAATGACTAAGATTTAAAACTTCAAACTAGCCATTTCTAGTACTTTTGGCTGTCATTACTTCATGTTTGTGTTAATTGTAAAGGCATATCCATAAACTAGGATGCATGTTGCACGCTTCCCCAGTGTAAACTTGAAACTTTTTGTCCAAAAAGGAAAATAATATGGGACTTAGGAAGTTGGGGCTTAATAAAACAAACAATGAAACTCACTACGACTACGCACCCCACCTTAAAAATGGGAGCTTTCAATTTGCAGGGTATTCTATAGTTACTCCCATAATCCATAGTGCAAACACTACTGTAACTTTATTGAAAGGGAAAGTCGCTTAACTACTACCCTATAGATTGTCTTAATTTTCATACAAGGTGCGAGTATTATAACTTTACCCAGAACACCACTTACCGAGATATTGTTTACTACTTCCTCGATATTCAAAGGAGGATTCGCTTCGTAGCACATTTTAAATTGTGCCATATCTGTAGTGTCAGGTTTTTTCCATTGTTTTCCGGCAAAGTAATGTTATTCACTCGCGGTCATGGAATTACTAAGTCCCAAATTATTTGGGGAGACGATATGTCATAAGTTGTATATAAATATTCATATTCAATTACGTCATCGTCATTCTTGTATATGATTGGCTGAAAAAATCTGTAATGGCAATTCTGGACTGCAGAAAAAAAAGCGCCTCCCGGACAGTCATCACTGACTGCTGCCATACTAACACGGCATCATTCCGACCAAAGAGCTTCCAGCCAACGAGTGGAAACGATAGTGGTAAATTTATATCCTAACTGATAAATGCAAGACGAAAATTCGTGGAAAATATATGGTGCTAATTGAAAAGGAACGCACACCACCGGGGGTCAATCATTTTCATTACCATTGAAGAAATGACTTCAAGAGAATAAAAACAACAACAAAATTCACAATACTGCACACTAACAAACCTAGTTTTTTATTAAAGAAAATATGTGAGAGGGTTCGAAGATCCCGCTGTTGTTGCGAGAACAGTGCTTTTTAAGCAGGAACAGTAAATTTCAAATATCAGTTTTTTTCTCCAACATATAGCATCAGCATCTTGAAATATATTGTTTTCTGCTCATAAACATGTTCTAAGAGTAAAATCCCTTGTAACAAATATATATATATATATATCTTTTTTAAAGTATGAAAAACCTTTTTTCCCCGCAATTGCCTGCGCAATCGATAGTAGCGTTGTGCAGGATCCTGGGAGTAGCGAAAGTCCCGGTATTGCGCAATCCCGACAACGTTAGGATTCGTAACTACAATTGCAACCGGGAATGATACAAACTGTTGAAAAACCCTTTATTTTCCAGATTTTTGAAAGATAAATTAAGTGAATAAATGTAAAAAAAATCATATTTTTGTCTTAATATTTCATACTAATAACAACAAAATTAAATTAAATTTCAGCACACAAGTTAGTTATCGCTTGGTCATTTATGAGCTAACTTTGAACTCACGATGTATACACTAGTTCTAACCAGCTAAACACTAGGTCCTAGTTTAATGATTCGTAAAGTATGAAACACCTTTCAAAATGTTTTTAAAAAACCTCGTCAATAATAAATGGTAAAAATGGAGTTCCATCTTCCTTTTGTTACAGCAAAATTGCCTAGGAAAGGGCTGTGTAGAACTGCAAGTTTAAGTTTTAAAATTTCCGCGATCAATTAAACAAGGCGAATTTTGCAAGCTATGAACATGATCCGAATGGTAAATGCCTTAATAATGTAATGTACAACACACTGTCACGTGATCTGGTGATGTACATTGTATTTTTAGAACACTGCAGTGGGGAGCAGTCATTAGGGTGAAAGCAGTGTTAGCCTTGTTACGGTAAAAACTGGAATAAATTTTATTGCTAACTTTTTTTGTGACGGGTTGCCGGATTGCAAAATAAGGGACACACATGCGCAGAACATAATTTGCGTAGGCCCAGAATCCCAATTTCTTTCAATATCTAGGAACTACTGGTTTTATCCTCCAGTGATGTTAAATTCAGAATTGTTGAGTAACTACGAGTGAGATATGTGCAAGATTTTTAAAGGTTTGTTCTTAACTTTGTGCGTGAACCCAAGTTTTTGTTGTTTTTTGACAAAATATGATTTCCCACCATGTGGTCTGGTCAAATTGACCGTGTCACTCATATACTTCGATAACCGGCCGGAATAGTTTAGACTTTCCCATTGACCCACACATAATTTATACGAAACAGTTCACAACTTGTATACTTAATTTTTGTTCAAACATCCCTATGAATTCATTTTTCTCCCTACTGCCTTCTAACTTTTTGTTTGTTGGGAAAATATATTTTCCAGCATGTGGTATGATCAAATTGACCAGACCCATCCATCACCCCCGCGCCATTTGCTGAAGACGTAATAATTTGTGCTACATATTAATAATCTTCCAAAAGAATTTTTTATATCTCACTCACATCTCCGATACTGTATTTGCGTTTAAACGCAACTATGGGTTCCGTTACGTATTTACAGCATATACATACAATATGATACGTGTTACAGCCTTACTTGGTTTAGAGTTTTGACACGTGCGCAGCAGCCATTTGACTATTAATTATTTGTTTTTCTTTATACAAGTATATCTCATGACAAAAATGGTGTATAATAAGTCCAATTTAAAACAAGAAATTTGCTTTTTTTATTGACGAAAATGTTGGGACAGTTAAATTTTATCCGGAACAGTGTTTTTGAAAGGTTAGTTCAGGGGTCAAGCAAGTTCATCTTATATGAAAGAGGACTTCAAAAGAAACAAACTGGTAAAAGAAGCATTTAAAAATCTTATTCTATCATGCGATTTTGTGGCTTAAAAACTGTGGGATATGTCAAAGCTTAGTAAAACTGAATCTAGGAAGGGTATTTATCATATACCACCTGAAGAAAATTTGAGAAAAACAGCTTCTATTTTAAAAATGGATTTCTATTGTCAAAATGGACTGGAATGAAGCCTTCGCATTCCCAATATACTCCTTTTTTGGTGCTTAAAAAACTATGTACCAAAAAGGTAACAAAATTTGTGTTTGCTATTCTGGTACAGAGTTTATTAAATACCGAAAAAGAAGTTAATGGTATTGTGAAGGCTTTATTCCAGTCCAGTTTAACAATATAAATCCATTTTGAAAATAGAAGCTTTTGGAACAATAATTTAAATAGTGAAAAAATGCAATAAACTTTCTTTAAAATACATAAAGACCTAAAGGCTATGACATCACAACTAGTCTTATTTCAGTCATTTCTACACAAATGATACCAAAGTTCCAACTTGAATATCTCCTTAATGGAATAAGATTTTAGAATGCTTTCTTCACCATTGTTTCTTTTAAGTTCTCTTTCTTTTTTAGATGGACTTGATTGACCCCTAAACTATTCCTTTAAGCCTTAATTGTCACAGAGAAGACACACAAGAAACATGATATCTTTTTTCACATTTTAATCTGCTTTAACCCAGGATAATTCCATTACAAGCTGCTGAGCAGCTGTTGGTAATGTCAACCTAGCAATCTGACCAGATGTTTCAATGTAGGGGTTTCATGGGAGGTTAGTGCCCTTCTTAAGCATCGGCGATGGTGACCTCTACCTCAACACCAGGTTCAATACTGATGGATGTCTGAAAAGAAACATCAAGTCAAGGAAAGCTCTGCTAACATTTAAAAAAAGAAAACATATAAGAGCCAAGAATTTCTTCCAAAAATATGCTGAGAAACAGTATGTTCCACTTTTCCTGAGTTCTTAGTTTTTAAAAATTGCAATCTTGAAATAAAAAATTGGGTCTGTTTTAACATTTAAAAAACAAAATCTTTAGACTTCTTAGTTTCCTTCACCAATCTCATTTTTGCTAAACTTCTTCAATAATTTTTGACAAGCCATCCATAGCCATTGCTATGATTGAGTTCTATTTAGGTATAAGTAATTTTTATAATACAATTTCTCTCTCAAATCTCTGAAAAATCAAATATATTCCAAATGGACAATTTTTTTTCTTTTAAACCAGACATCGCAAACAATACAAATCCCCTCGCTGCTAATAACATGCTTTTCACCCTGTCATAACTGCCATCCCACCCTCTGTTCTACATGACGTCCCATCCTACATCCCTCCCTACAGAAAAAAAAAATGCAATCCAGATACCATTCCACCGCATGCCATCACACCTGCAATCAAGGTAACGCTGCACGGTACTGGTGAAAATGAGCACCGTTAGTACCGGCGCAAATGGTACTGGTAATACTAAAATACTGATATTTTTACAGGTGACTACCCAAAAGTGGCAAATATGAAATATAACTTACAGTACCAAAAAAAATCCCCACATTACAAAGGGACTTCCGTTTTAAACATTAAAACATAAGTGAATACCTAATCTCTCAGTTAATAAGATCAAACTAATTGCCTGATTACACCTGGAATCTCTGACATTGTTTGTTAACACAAATTTGCAACTTGCGTTGAAAGTTTATTCAACTCTGAATCTACTCTTTTTTTTTCTTCAATTCAGACACATCCATTTGTTACAGGGGGTAAATATATTTTTTAACACTAATCACGTTCGTATATTAACAAAATGTACACCATCGTAATAATATGCAAGTCGTGCAGTGACTCGTGCATGTGCGTAATTGGCCAGTTTTCTACTTTTTAACCGTCAGTATTTTCCCAATGAGCAAGAACAACACAGTGTAGGCCTACTCTTGCAAAACGTTCGGAAAAGTTATAGGCAAAATGAAAATAAAAAATACTGATTGATTTCTCATTATTGTTTTCCAAATTCTTAAGTCTGGTCATGCCTTTTAGGGCTTCTAATATTAGGTACAATACTCATCAATATCGAAATCCCAATGGGCCAAAAACCTCTGATTCTGTTCACAACATCTAACTTGGGACTGTTTTGTACACAAATCAACACTAACAGTACTGTACACATAATTTGCAGCTTGTAAACTCGAAGAGTTATGGTGTAGTCCATGAAATTTGTGAAAACTCACCTTAAATGAGGTTAAAACCATCAACAAATTGGATGAATTATTGAAATTCCACATCCAAATGGCAAAGCAACTCCTAGATTTGAAATTCTCAGCCATTAAAGGGCCAAAATGAAAGTTTAGTAGAGCTTTAAAATGGCATCCGGAGCACATTTTATTTTCTGTAATGTTGTGCAATACTGGCCTATGAGCCAATGTTGATATATTAGTTGGCATATTAGTTGGTATATTGGAATTGAAGTTGATTACAGTTTGGCTTTGATACTGTAGCTTAATTTGGCTTTTTTTCGATTTCATTTGGCTCTCATTCCGATTGGAACGATCTTGACATATTACAGTTCTTTGTTCAAGTTTTGTTTGGAAATAAATAGTTGCTGATTGTGAGGAGAGTTTTCATTATGACTTGCAGATTATTATTTTTAAGGTAAATTTTACATGATTGGGGAAGGGGATTATTTTCTTTCTTTTAACCTGCCTTTTAAAATCTACTCGAAATGTTCAACACTGTTGTAAATTTGCAACATTTATTTTCTGACTGAAGCGATCCTCAGATGAAAGTGAATGCATACATGTCTTTTCAAAAGAATTTAAATATATTCTTATGAAATTTTCTTGTTACGATAGTACTAAAAATACAGGCATATTTCATGACAGTTGGGTCTAGAAAGTTTGCACAAAAGTTATAATCGATACTTTCCCGCTCTGTACTAACGTTACTGTACTACATGTAGGCCTATATTGCATATTCGTAAAACTAGTGCACCATATCTAGGCCAGCTGTTATTGAAAGTTCAAGGAATAGCGGGAATATTTACGAACTTCGCAAGTTTTGCAACCATGTCTTCCCATAAATATTACGTTCTTATGAAATTTTTAGGTGATGCACCATATTCAAATACATAAATATTTTTAAAAAAAACAAATTCTTCTGATTTTTAAGTGATTTAAAGTATCTTTCAACTTATTCTTGCAAGTACTAATACTGACGGTACTCGGCAGTACTTTGGTATTTTTCATTTGGTGGTATCGTACCGTACTGGCATCGTGAAGTACTGGTACTTTTCTTGGTACCGGTATACCGTGCAACATTAAATCAAGATGACATCCCACCATATACCTTGCCACCTTGTCCCAAACGCCATCCCTCCGTCACATATAACATGCCACCCTGTCCTCCTACCATCCCACCATCTTCCTCAAATGCCATTCCAGTCTGTCATAAATGCCATGACACCACTTTGTTTCACATGCCATGCCACCCTGTCCCATATGTTAATCCCACTATCCTATATGCCATGACATCCTGTCCCACATTCCATAGCACCCTGTCCCACATGCCATCCCAAACTGTCCCAGATTTTATCCCATCCTGTCCCCCATGCCATCCCACATCTACCACCCTACAATATTTCTGTAACTCTTATCCCCTTACTTCTATCAACCCAACATGACCATGCACCTACCATCCCCTTTACCTGTCATCCTCCATCTTCTATTTCCCCACCTGCCTCATTCACCTACCATCTCCCATTCATCTCCCATCTTCTATTTCCCCACATGCCCCATTCACCTACCATCCCCCATTCACCTACCATCCCCCATTCACCTACCATCATCCATTCACCTACTACCCCAACCACCTTTTGTCATTCAGCTCATCTACCAAATATACTCTGAACTCATCATTTGAACCTTCACTGTAACCTCCACCCACTCCATTGCACCACAGCTCCCCCACCCTTGATTTTAATTTGAGGCCATTCCAAAAAAAGAAATAATTGTTTCCTGTACAAATTTTGCGTTGAAAAATTTCAGGAAGGAAGGATTTTATTTTATTTTTTTCAATTAAATTTTTCTAATACTGATCAGCTTTATACATAACTTAATTTATTGGAGGTGTCATTATTTCATTTCTTATACTGATTAATATGCATGAATGTTACCGAAAATGCATTCAACAACAAGGTCTCTATGACTTCTTCACATGTACAAAGTGTTATACCACTTAGCATTTCCAAGTTAGCCTATGGAATAAAACTTCAACCTGATGTTCATGCCAGGGTAAGTATAACTCCCACTATACTTAAATTTCACGAGAAAGAATAAAATATTGTACATGTGTTTTCTTTTCATTTTGTTTGCTCGTGCAATTAAGAATAATTCTGCATGGAGTTGCGCGGGTTCCCGTGACACTTCTCCTGGGATCCCAACGATAACATGTCAACATGCATAGTTTGTGACCAAAATTTACTATTTATGAGTTATCGGCTTACTTTACTGGAACTACTTTTAAATTGAAGCAACTGAAAAACAAAATGGCAATCCACAGAGTTGTTGACCTTATCGCATCTGCTGCATATAGTTTTTCCAGGCAACATGACATAAAATGTATCATTTCAAATTAATTACTTGACCTTTGAGTGACATGTCTTGAGCAGGAGGCCTTTGACCCTTCAGGAACCCAAAGTACCAACCCAATATCACTTACAGCTATCCCGGGACGTGACACAAGATTTCCCAGTACTTGACCTCTGGAAGTGATCACAATCTGCAAGTCAAGTTACTACTGTATACTGTACAAAAGTAGGCGTGTTCGAGATCTGAATAGTAGTATATTATTGTTGACAATTGGTCAAAGTTCATCTAATGAAAGTTTGGATATGATAAACAGCAGTATTTTTCATATTTTATTTTGGATTGTTAATACAACTTTCAAGATTCAACAATCAACATTAAACAAGGATTGGAATGAACTTTTTCTTAATATTTCTTATGATAATAATAGTCCGATTTTTAATGTTTTTGGTATTTTAAGCACAATTTTCATTCACTTTAGTGGGGCAGGCCTGACAACAAGTGTGTGTGTTAACAATACTTGTAAGCTTTGATAAAGTGCAGTGTCATGTACATTACACAGTAGCCTGTACATACAACAGCAAATTTACAAAATACGCCGAAAATCAAGGGCTTTTCATAACCAAATACGCCTGACAAAAAATTCTAACGCAACCACTGCACATGACCATAGAAATTTTCCAGGAAACAGGAACATAAAATGTATTATTTAACCTTATAGTGAAATGTCCTGTTATATGCGGGGCATAACCATTCTTCACCTTCGACCAACCCAATATGACATCCGGTTTTCCCAGGAAAAGCAACATAAGATTTTCCATTTTTAATCAGTTATTTGACCTCTGACCCTTAATGTGCATGACTCATCTTGTGGGGGACATTACTACACATGCACCCCACACCAAGATTTAACTTGAAAGCAAGTCCAGTTTTCTCAGGAAACACAAAAATGTTGTACAGTATTAACACAAACACATATCATATGCTGGATATAAGATCATAAAGACAACAGTATGTTTAAGGCCAGAAAAGTATGAAGTAGGTTGGGCTGGTTTGTGGTCAACTGTTGTCCTGGCAACTATCTTGGGAGCTGCATATCATGTATATCATGTATGCAGATCTCTTAGATTATCATTATTATCATTTGTTGTTGTTGATGATGTAGCAGCACACATGAAGTACACTGTATGTATACTGTACCTACAAGTGCACAACATACACATTGTGTATTTTGAAGTTCCTCGTTCACAGTAGTTAAGAAGAGCCAAGTGTGCTTGTTTAGTAGTAATAATTTAAGACTTTTGATGATCACCCGAGTGACCTTAGGAATTGCTAAGTTGACCACTTTGGTTTAGAAATAGACTTTGGTTTAGAAATGGACCTTAGTATTTTTTGCTTTAGTTATCAATGTATACTTTTGGCCCTTAAAGTTCTGAAGAATCTGAAGAAAATTTTACCTACTCGTTAGGGCTTGCTTTTTTATTGAAAGAGTGTGGCAATAGCTTAACATTAGGCCTCAGTTGCAAATTGATTGTGTGGGTTTTTCCCTCGATTATTTGTATTGTTTTTGAGGTAACATTTCTACGAAATGAAAATTGAGTAAAGGGAATTTCAACCTATTTTTACCTGCAGAAATCTATAAATAAATTCATCCAAGTCTAGCATGATTTGAAGTAACATATCCCTGGACAAATTATACAAAAAGTTGGTTAATGATATGAAAAAGTTTTGCAAAGGGTCGCCAGGTCTGGGCGATATTTTTGTTTCCCAGTAGCTAAACATGCAAGAGTTCAGACAGACAATAGATGTGGACGGATTCATACAAATAGTTGGAATTTTTTTCCTTGGGCATAAATCTTTTGTTACCCAGTAGCTGAACAATGCACGAGGTCGGAGAGACAATAGATGAACAGTAAAGATGTTGTACCCCCTCTTCGTTGGTGAGGGGATAAAAAGGCAGGGGTAGACTTGTCTCTTCATATAACAACATACACTTTTTTTGCGTTTAAGAACCATTCACAATGAAAAAAGTCTGAGTCTCAAAATCAGATCGAATTTGAGGAAGATGGGGAGGTCATGGCTGCATTTGCAACATTTAAATCATGATGTAATCAAGTCTATGGTTGTACTAGTTGGAAGAAAAAAAATATCAAAACCCTTTAAAAAAGTTATTGCTACAGATAAATTTATAATTTTAGAAATCGGCAAAAAAGGATACAATCTGTTTAACAATCTCAGATGGACTTTGAAGATCGATGATTCGCTTGTGGATTCTCATCTGAAACCTGTCCCAGGTCTTGGAACCTTCACCACAGGGGGTCTTACGGGTAGTGATACGCAGTATCTTGGTAGGCATACGTACTGGACCCTTCACTTTCAAGTTCTTGGCCAAAGCACCTGCTTTCAGATCAGCACAAACTGTAGAGAATTTAAGAAATATTAATATGGTAATCAAAGAGCTCAGGCATAGAATTTGCATGTGGATGATAAGAGAAACCATGCATTTACAGAAGCACACTTTTAAAATCTTGCTTTCAACCAGGGTTCTAGCTACGGTGGGCAGCGCCGGGCACGCCCGCCCAGGGCTCGCTATTCCTGCCCATCACTCGGCTCTAAGATGCACTCTTCCGCCCGGCACTCAAAAGTTCATTTTGCTTAATTAATTAAGTGTTTTAACAGATCTCCTTTTAATCTCGCTCTATTTATGTCATCCGCTGATTTACACACATAATATGCACAATAAATTTTAATCAAAACAACTTGACTGTAACGCAATTAAATGTACATAATATCATAAAATCACCCATACATGTCACCTACATAAACATACTCAAATGCACACAGTTCAGGTTTTAATCTCTGTGAATCACTGCTGACAGCTTGTTAAGTACATCACTTACCATACAAACAAACTTTAACAAAGTAAATATCACACCCCCAAGGTGTGCTTATAGACCGGCCCAAATGTAAGTAACTAATTACATTTGTTATATACCCATATGCACTTAACATTATAACTAGTGCTGTCATGACATGTCGATTATCACGATATCTTTTTTCCCACGACATGAAATATGCCTACCGCGACATATTGCGATACCAAAAACTAAAACTCAACTAAGAAATTGTCGCACAACTAGGCTAAACTACTTCGTACGTTACAATTCTAATGTAACGGTATTAAATCTAAAAGTCAAGTTTAGGCCATTAAAAATGTGCAAAAATAGTGTGAAACATAATTTTTTTAAATAATAAATAAATTAATTATCGTGCTCCATCACCCCACACTGGCACATTCCGATGTAAGTTGGCAAAAACAAAAAATTGGCCCAGAACATGCCTCTCAGGCTCTCACTTCGATGATTCATGGTCATGTTGACTGAATTACCAAACACGTACTTAATGAACGTAATAGTCACGCGATCATGTCGTCTGCTAATCTATAAATCATTTTTTCTTGCTTTTATTATAAAAGAAGTAACGTTAGTGATAATAGCAATTTGTCTAGCGAATCAGTTTTCTTGAGAAGTATCGAGATATACCCTTTTATTATAAAAGAAGTAACGTTAGTGATAATAGCAATTTGTCTAGCGAATCAGTTTTCTTGAAAAGTATCGAGATATACCAATATATCGCAATATTTTTCTCCATGATAATCAATACGTAATAGAGCCATGTCGTGACAGCACTAATTATGATCGACTGATCTATATTATTGGATTTTTAATATTGAGAAAAGTTGTTACGTAGTTCATAGGAACATGTGCCCCTAGTTAACTTGAAATAATTACAAGAAAGTATGACTTTCGTCGAACGATACTGGGACAAAAATAAAAGTGGCAAAAAGTTTTGAGCACAATGAATAACAATGGGAATTGAGATGCATAAACATACAATTGTACATAAAATATATTGTAAATCATTCTAGCATTCCGAAAAATTTTAAATAAATTATTTTTCGTTGACAATTTGTTGATAGAAGTGGACTAAATTTAAATAGCTCTTTATGGGAGAAGGGAGGGTCTAGGAGGTTACCCTGGGCATGCCACTGATTGTCACTGAAGCCCGACACTCAAACTCTATTTAGCCAGACCCCTATTTTCAACTTCAGTTTTGTTTGCAATATTTTATGGCAATGTGTAATCTCTTTCCCAAAATTTCAACTACGGCTACAATTTCATCTTTATGAAATGAGATTTGATTGTATACAATGCATGACTGGTCAGTCAAAATTCCACCCAAATATTTCAAGTGTGGCTACAATTTCATTTTTAATTGATCACAGAAAATATATTTTATGCATAATTGAATCAACCAGAAAACCAAAGGTTTTGAGGTTCCGATGCGCAAAATGGATTTTAAGTTATGAATTATTGTATAAATATTACACAATGGGCTCAAAATAACAATGACATCCATCCAAATGGTTTTTGGTTTTAAAAGCATATTTTCATCAGTGAGTTATAAAGACTCTGGTAAGTTCGTGTGTAATTGACTGAAATTTTATAGCCAGAGTTATTCATCATGACAAGAATGGAATTTCACAATTAAATACATTCAACAATTTTAACATCTATACACTTGCTAACAACATTATTATTTCAAAGATTTTAACTTTAAGCCCTGTCTACTCATTAATATGCATGACATCGCTGCCAAAAACAATACACATCTGTGGTAAATAAGAAATCAGTGTACCACATATGACCAGAATCCCATGTATTGTTCTTGAAATACTGTGTTTACAAGCTCTCTTGAACAAAATCATGTTAAGCTCCCGCACACTAAATATACTAATAAAATTCAACACATTTATACCATGAACATGTTGTACATAATAGCTAAAAACATAATCACACCAAATATGAAACATAACAGATACAGATATGAAACATAACAGATACAGATATGTGGTTGTTAAATTATGAGCATTTGAAGTTTTTAACATTAAGCCCCGTCTATTAATATATGTAATATGCATGACATCACCACAAAAAAGAATAGAGCACATCTGTGGATCATGGGCTATCTGTGTACCACTTATGACATGAATCCAATTTACCATTCGTGTTTACAAGCTCTTTTCAGCAAAATAATATTAAGCCCCGCCCACTATGCTTATTAGTGAAATTCAATGTTTTGGTACCATGAACATGTACACACTAGCTAACAACCTAGCTACACCAAGTATGACATAAAACATACGTGTGGTTGTTAAAATATCAACATTTCAAAACTTAGGGCACACCTATGGACCAAGGGCTACCGTGTACCACACGACATGAATCCGGTGTATCGTTCTTGAGATATTGTGTTTACGAGCTAACATCACACACACACATACATACACACACATGCCATCATGACCGCATAGGTTCCTGATGCTATCGCATCGAAACTAAAAAGGGGCTTAAGTTTAAAAAAAAAGATGGTTAAACATCAGTCATGTAACACCATGATGTTGTATATGTGGCTTACATGGTTTCCATTGATATCATTTTAGAGTTACTCATAAATGCAGTTGGAAACATGTCAAAATTTAATATTGCAGTGTAATTATAGAATACAGTTTCACCTCAATAATGCATATCAGAATCCAATCGTTGCAGCATCCAATCTTTGAAATATTGAAAATGCAAATATCATAGAATATATCACATTCAACCACAGGAGTAGTAACTTCCAGGGCTAGCTTTGAATTTAACCTGCATTCCGTACTGCAAAATGGCTAACATAACAAGAATGACATTTCTGTAGACATATGGAATTCATTTAATATTGTTTAGGAATCTTAGATTACTGGGTATAAATAATGTTGGAAGATAAATTTTTTTGAGCTATTTATGTGGGTTAAAAGCTTTGCTGAGCATTAAACATACAAAATGGCACCCTCACTTTTCTGTCTAATGCCTCGTCTGACCAGGCAATTCCCTGGTCTGACATGCTGACCTGAGCAAACACAAATACCTTTAATCAGTAGAATTTACAGTTCTTTTAAAATACAGATAGTTGGTCCAATCATCTTCCTCTGATCTATCTCTTTCTGATTAGGTATACACAAAGAAATAATATATTGATGCTAACGACTCTGAAGTCTACAGTATGTATAAATCCCAAACCTTTTTCCAAGCTTTTAACATTTCTGCTGGTGAGGGTGATGCGGATGCGGTGGTGCTGGACCTCCTCGGTTGGTCCTCCTTTTGCTGGTTCCTTGAAGGCTGCCTGTAAAAGAAACATGTGTTAAGTGTCACATAATCACATCATACTTTACTTACCAGAACAGCAAGAAAGTCATTCCAAAATAATACAGCACATTCAAACCCCCAATTGGGCAAAAGACTATTTATGCAGGTTAATGCATCATTCACTCAATTAAGTTTATACTTCTTACTATGCAAACACCTCCAAGTGGCTGTTATTACACAAAGATTGGCTTGGTGGGCAGTATGATTAGTTTTGGTCCTTTACATCAAGTTTGGCAAATTCATTTTTAAACTTCACAATTAGTAGATTCCATTCACAACCGTTTCTTGGATAGAGGACATACTGTAGGCCTACTCGCTTGGATGTACCATACGTAGTGTTATATATGCACCTAATTTTGACCTAAATATGGTAGCAAGCTTTATCAAAGGTTGTATTTCCAAAACATTGAGCCCCAGTAGCTTTGTTATATAGATATTTTCAATAGATGGAATTTGATAATTGACAGTGTTGTTTTTAATTTCTTTAAAACTGAATATCCACTAGAGTCAACTGGTGCAGTGCGACCGTCTTCCAAAGTTTTCCATTTTTAAATTTTGGATTATAATATTAAGCATGATTGTAAGACTTGTTACAGTTGAGTAATAAATTTTGGAGAAAAAGTACCTCAAAATCTGTCAAACTGGCTAAGCTGCACGCCGAAGATCTTCAGCATAACATGCATGCTTTCCAGACTGGCTACAGACCCCAAATAGATATTGTGATATATTCATTCTATAAGCATTGTACAACATTTGACTTGACCTATAAAATTTCCAATCACTGTAATTTCATATTAGAGACATAGTCTCACATAATCCTAAATCATAGTTAAACATAACGATTTTTTTATCATAACAATTATCTAAAACATTTTATGTAATTATTAAAAACATTTATGCACTTGTCAGTTGTAGGACTTGCCCCTACTACCCCCTTCAAGGTCAGTCAAAGGTGAGTCATTGACATATGAAACAGTGACTCACATGTGTGTCATTGTACCAAATTGTCAGTCACCAGAGTGACTCTGGGGTGAGTCAATTTACTTTAGACCTTTTGACTTTGTACAGAGATTTGGGGTTAGACATTTCAGAAAAAATGTCAGTGACCTAAGTGACTGAGGGGTGCATTAATGTACATGTTTTGGTCACCCACCTTAATGCAATGACTCACCTTGTTTGAGGGCAGAGATCGCATAAACGACAAATTTGTCGCATATTACACCATGGCTGAAATTTCTTACAACGCAAGTTGTCCTGCGTCGTAAGATTAGATATAGCATGTGGAATTTTATGCCAGTTTTTCATTAACATAAATGAAAATCAAGAACATCTTACTCTCTGATGCGATTCAAAGTTTTATTTCACACAAAACTGATTTTGAAGTACTCAAAAATAAAAGAAAAATGACACAACTACGAGACTAAAGGCTGAATGATACAACATGCCCGTAGTGCTGTACATTAGCACATATAGGCTAGTACAGAGGCTCTATGCATGATGTACGTACACTGTACATAAAACTTTTGATGTTGTATGCAGGCTGTCAATTGTCAACGATATTATTAGCTGAGATTCTACTTTCCTCCTGTATTGTGTTGATCGTGTATCTGTGAGGTGATCCCAATCTGCAAGTCAAGTTACTATAGTGTAAAGAAGTAGGCGTGTTCGAGATCTGAATAGTATATAATCGATGACAATTGGTCAAAATTCACTAAAACCTCATGAAAGTTTGGATACGATAAACAAAAGTATTTTCTAGTTTATTTTGGGATTCTTAACCCAAATTTCATGATTCAACGATCAATATTGTATAATGAATGGGAATGACCTACACAAGTGTGTGTTAACAATCACTTGCATGCTTCGCTAGCACGCATTGCTCTGTACATTACACAATGCCCTGTACATTACACAATGCCCTGTACATTACACAATGCCCTGTACATTACGCAGTGCGCTGTACATATGATGGCATATTTACAAAATATGCCAAAATTCAAGGGCTTATCGTAACCAAATACACCAGGCAAAAAACTCTAACAAGACCTCTGTCTGAGGGTGTAGGGGTGAGTCACACAATTGACAAGTGCATTACTGCTATTACTAAATAGTGGGATTTTGATTTTAAAACATGCAGAAAGTGGTGTCATCAACCCAGCAGGGTAAGTGTGTTGGAATGTCTTGTATTTCTTTATAATCTCAATATCAAGTTTTCAAGCTTACAAAAAATCATTTTCCTTTTGTAAGGGCTGAAGGGTCAAGGACAATTTAAGTACACATGAAATTATCAAGACTTGCTGTTAAAACTTTGTGTCACATCATTTTGGAATAAAAACTTAAATTGATTAGGATTAATTCAGTGGTCGAGCAAGCTTACTTTATATGAAAGTAAGCTTGGGCGATATTGAGCATTATGCAATATCTATATATCACCTGAAAAATATCGATATATTGATATGTATATTATAGGACATCATACGTAAGTCGTATGTACTGTTCTGGGCAACTCGTTTGAACTGTTCTCAGCTCAAAAAAGTCAAGTAAAACTTTTTGTACAAATTAACAGAAATCACTGCAAAATATATACATAGCATCTTCAAATAAACACCCACTATGTTTAAAAATGTTCTTTACATGGTTTCTAACTCAAAAAATCAAGCACAGAAACATTGAAAAAGTTTAGGCCTCAGCATAATCTTAAAAAAAAAAAAACAATGTTGTGGAACTGGTATAAGGCCTACACTGTATGCCTTACAAAAATTCTAGACATTCAGAAGTCCATATATAATGCATATCCAATTTCTAGTCTGCTTCAATCATCGCACGCGTGTTGTCACTCTGAAGCAGTGGTAGATGGTACATAGTAAAGTACTGTGCAGTAACTGTTAGTGATACTGTGTGTATGTGGTTACTGCACTGTACATTATCTGATGGATCTGGCAAGACCAGTCTGACACTTTTACTTAGACTTTCTGAACGAACAAAATAGTGAGAAAAACCTTATAGTTTTGTCAGTAATTTGTCCATTAATGACTGTTTGATATAAAAATTCAGATTTAGTATTCCCTTTAAGGAAACTTAACACGATGTTTGAGGATTCAACATCTTATTATTTTTTGTCTGAACATGATCATAGGCCATCAAGTAAGTTGAAGCATTGAAGTATTGTGCAATACCTCTGTACTTCCCAAGTGAAGTGTTTTTTTTGTTCATGGAAGGATTTTTGTTTAATTGTTATTACAATATTAATGTTTTATTATAGTTTTATCATAACTGACTGCCTGAAACTTTGATATAAATCAAATTTAATAACTTTTCAATAAAAAATACTTGGATGTTTGATAGTCATATGCAGCTTTTTAATAGTTCATGTATTGTGTATTATCATTGAAAAAACCTAATATCGATACGACCCTTGAACTCAATATCGACCATATCGATATAGGTCAATATCGAAATATCGCCCAAGCTTATATAAAAGAGGACTAGTTTAAAAGTAGTCAAATGGGAAAGAAGTAGTAACTTCACCCCAAATTTGAACAAAATCTGGGACGGTGGGTGTCAAAATAAATTTTTACTTAACTTGAACTGGCATGAATGATGGAATAACCGAAAACTGAAAATCAAATTGATAAAGAACTACATTATAATCCTTGTCAACTTGCACGGGAAATTATGTCATCATGCACAACAAGACAGAATGTACAAAATTGCAGCCTCCAATGTGTAACACTATGTTACTAAGGCTAGGCTACTTCAACACGAATAACTTGAGATTTAAAGATTTTACCTTGTTTTTTTTTTGTATTTGGTTAAGAATTTAATGCTCTTTCAACATTTGAAATAAGGATTGTATCACTCTAAGACTTTATTCTCGAGGTCGGACATCCAGGAATTTTGTGGTGCACTGCAACGTAACAATGCTTTTTCGACAATCTCAGACTTCAGTCAAAGGGGAAAGTCAGTTATCATTAGAGTCGATGGGAGAAAACCTACTTTTTGTCATTTTTCAACAAATACTGGACAGAATTTATTTTTCTTCGAATATGTTGTGTACAGTATTCAATAATAGTTTCCAACATATATGACTGAGTAAGCCTACCATTAATTTTCGCTGACTGGCTGAGGTGACACAAGAATTAATACAAAATATCCAATTATTTAATTGTAATGATAACGTTTCCCCTCCAGCTTAGCACAACTGTACTGAGCTTGTACACAATTACGTGAGAATGTCACACTGAACTTGCCCACGATCATTGACGAGGTCGGACATCCGGGAATGTTGTGGTGCACGGCAATGCAGGGATCGCGTTAACGACAAATTTGTCGTATATTACGTCATGGCTGAAATTACTTACAACACAGGTTGTACCTGCGTCGTAAGATTTAGATATAGCATGTGAAATTTTACGCTAGAATTTTTCATTACCATAAATGAAAAACAACATCTTTCCTCTGTGGTGCGATTCAGTTTTATTTCACACAAAAATGATTTTGAATTACTCATAAATAAAATAAAAATGACACAAGTACAAGACTAACGACTGAATGATTCAACATAACCGAAGTGCTGTCATAAACACATATAGGCTAGTACATAGGCCTATGCATGATGTACATATACTGTACAGAGAGAGAGAGAGAGAGAGAGTTGAACACACAATTACAATGACGGGGTCGTCGCCTGCGTATTCAGTTATGATAGTACAAATGCTATCACGAAACGCTTAATACGACCCGGACGAGAACACAGGTACGACGTACGGACAGACATAACATCGACGACCAAGTCAATGTCCACGGCCTTTGATAACCAGTTGTGGTGCACTGGCGTGTCTACCCACCCCAGGATTGAACCCGGGGCCTCGTGGTCTGTAGACAGGTATGATAACCGCTACACCACAGTAGGTAGATATATACTGTACAGTGTACTTGAAAGTTTTTATGTTGTTTTGAAAGCAGGCTGTCAATTGTCAACGATATTATTAGCTAGGATTGAACTAGTATTACGCAATGGCGTGTACATACGACGGCAAATTGACAAAAAACGCCAAACTTCAAGGGCTTGTCGTAACCAAATACGCCAGGCAAAAAATTCTAACGCAACCTCTGCGGCGAGGTAACAATGCTTTTTTGTCATTTTTTAACAAATACTGTAGGCCTACAGAATGTATTTTTCTTCACAAATGTTGTGTAGGCTATATAAGAGTACCGTTATTTTTCGATGACTGGCTAAGGCGACACAAGTATTCATAAAAAATATCCCATTGACTGTAATGGTAAAGTTTCCCCTTCAACTTGGCAAAACCGTACTGACCCCGTACACGGTTCCGTCGAAGCAACCACCTCAATAAGGTGACACTCAGGCAGAATAGGCTACCTTTGCAGCCTAGTGTTAACCTCTTTTATAGCACTTAAATGATAGGCTCAATAACACTTTATGTCGGTTTAGGACAATCATATTTTTTGACAGTGAAATGTTTGGATCTGTACCTCCAAAAATTATCTTAATATTACAATATTATAAAATCATTTATTCACCATATTATATTTGCTGACCGACGTAATCAAACACTGAGAAAAGACAGAATTTGAGCAGCGGTGAGTCAGCTTTCGTGTTCGCGATGTGTGCACGTTTCGCGCAAAGTTGAAAAGGATTTGTTAAGAAAATTTAATAAACGTCTGTACGAAACGTCCATTTTCTGAAACGGGGTTGCAGTCTAGTACATAAATCAGTAAGGTAATGAAAATGATTTTTAGGTCAAATATCCCAATATTGTATTGTTGTCATCAGACTTGCCGGCAAGGAAATTGCCGACAAAAAAATTGCCGACAGGAAATTGCCGGCAAGAAATTGCCGACAAAAATGTGATTTTCTGATATGTTATTATTCATTATTCCAAAATGGCACCTCCTTCTCCCCCTCCCTCTTCCCCACCCCACCGAAGTTTTTGAGGAAATAAGTCGGATACTTTGAGAAAGAAACTTTGAAAATGTAGAAGGAAAAAAAATGGGAAATTTTGAGGAAAAACCCCAAATATGTTGAAAATACAAAAAAAAAAAAACGTGAATATTTTGAAGGGAAAGGCGGATATTTTGAGGAAAAGTCAGGTACTTTAGAAAAAAAAAAACCTTGGAAATTTTTGATAAAAATTATCGGAATTTTTGATAAAAATAATCGGAATTTTTGATAAAAAAATATCGGATATTTTAAGGAAACTGAAAATTTTGAAGAAGACATGTCGATGTGTATTTTGGGAAAAACTCGGAAATTGTTAATTCTCCGACAGAGTCAGAGGCTCTAATTTGAAAATTCGGTTTTCTAAAATTTCCTAATCCATTTCCCCAAGAGCCCCCAAATTCCTTACACTCTCCCCCATCCCCCCCCCCCACACTTCCCCCACTCCCCCACCCCCACTCCCTCCCCACTTGAATATTTGGTAAATTGAGAAAAAACTTCGGAAATGTTGAAAAACTTTGATATTTGTCCAGTAAAGTGGAATATTTTGAGAAAAAAGTCAGATACGTGAGGAAAAAGGTCGAAAATTTTGAGAAAAAAGGTCGAAAATATTTTTAGGAACAAAGCTGATATTTTGAGGAAAAAAACTACTATTTATATATTTACTTATTTCCACTTCTTTAGATAAAATACAGCAGAAACAATCATGGTAATTTAATGTGGTGAAGACTCACATATGATTTTTTTTAATTTTTTTTTTTAAAGATGATCAGATGGTTCTTCGTATATGAAGATATATGGAAAATAATCTTAAAGAGACATATGGATCTAAATGGACAAATGGATATAACACAAAAATATAAGCTATATAAAGAAAAAAATAAATGATACAGTTTAACTTTAGGAAAAAGATAATACCTCACCTCACCTCACTCCACCTTACCTCACCCTACCCACTTCACCCTACCCACTCCAAAATCGAAATCGAAAGATCGTAAGTGTATATAGTTCATTTAACAGTTTTCGGTTAACATTCTTTAATGATTTAAAGGTTGAGAGTGAGCTTGATAATGGGCTTTGAAATAATTCTAACAATACGTTTCTGAAGAAGAGATAATTTTTCAAGAGTATAGAAAAGCGGAATTTCCCCATAATAGTATATTATAACTTAGAATATCAGCACTCTGTGTAGCGCATACCATTTAGAGTTCATTTGATCCCCAACCTACTGTAATCTACCTCAGAAATCCTAGGCCTACCAAGATTCATTCCTAAGTACGATTTGTAAGGGTCATTTGCATCCTGAACACTTGAAGATTATCTTTTGACTAATTTCTTCGAGGTTTTCAGTTTCATTCAGGCTATGGCATTCATTGTTTGAGTTCCATTCAGTTAAGATTCACATTCCATCATTTTTCATTCATGGCAGAAACCAATTGTTCTTCTTACATTGATAGTAGAGGCCACTTCATCTTGAATTTCTGCCCTTTCCTTGTATCAATATCAATACGTCTCAAATTTAAATCACTTGTTCCTTAAGCAATAATAAAACGACAGATCAAATTTTGTCCAAATCCAATCACCAGTTCTTGATATATTCTAATGACAGACAAACTCACCATAAAATGACCTCACCCCTCCATTTACACCCTTTTCCTGTTCCAATATGTTTCAAATTGTAATAACTTTTTTGTTAAGCAGTAACAAAAGACACACCAAATGTAATCCAATTCCAGTAATTAGTTTTTGAGATATCTTGATGACAAACAAAGAAACAGACAATAAAAAGAGGCGAAAACATAACCTCCGTCCAACTTCGTTGGCAGTGATTATTAAGAATCGGAAGAATAAGGGCATTGTACAATAAAAGTGAAGTATTATTGGGGAAAAAATGTCTGAAGCGACAAATACGTACATTTTGGGCCACTCTTTTAGAAATGGCTGAAACCTGCTCCTTCCAGTTTAACTCATTGTCAATATAAATACCTAAGAATTGTGTGCTTGTGAATGAAAAACTTTTTGATTACCAAGAATAAAAATTAAAAAAAAGAGAGAAGGATCAACAGTTTTATTGGTAAAAAATAATTACCCTTTTTTCACATTTAAAGATAATTTGTTTGCATTGAACCAAGAGCATGTTTTAGAGAATTCTGACGAAGCAATGTTCAAAGCATTTTTAAATCTATGATCCTGAAGATATATCATCAGCAAAAAGAAGGATTGATGAATATCATTTATGTAGAGTATACATACAAACAGAACAGTGATTCCAATATTGAACCTTGTGGATCTCCTATGTTCATCAGTTTTTGCTCGTTTTCAACTTCGGAAATATTGTGAAAAAACTTGGATATATTGACTGGTAAGGGGGACAATCCCTGGCTATACGCTATTATAAGATTATAAGATGCCTAAATATAGTCATGCACATGCTCACGTAGCCAGAATTTCACATGGGGAGGGTGTGGTTGGTCCGCACTTTCGCACCCCTCTCTGTAAAATACAAAAACATGAAAGACAATCAAAAATAAAGTTGAAAAAAAAACACAAAAAGCTAGCAAAAAAGAGATATTATAACGTTAATATCACACTTCAAAATGAGTTGAAATTCGGAATTATAGCCAAATGGAAGTACAAGTTGCCTTAAATCAATTAAGAACAGTGATAGCAAATGATAAGATAACAAAATTAGGCAAATTGAGTACCAACGATAATATAATCCAAGAAAGGCTTTAAAAAAAGAAAAAGAAGAAACGACTCGAAATATATGGGACAAACATAAGAACGAACAAAAGCACATACAACATGCATGGAACACTTTAAATTAAGATACAAATGAAAGCGTCTCCAGAGGAACGCTTAGAAATAAAGATGCGTCAATTTCGAATTAAACTGTTTAAAGAATCTTTTTAATAGTTTAATATTTTGCAAGGAGTCCCCCCCCCTCCCCCCACACACACACAAATATAATGCCATAATGCATCAGGTGGGTGGGTGTGAAACTCGATAACCAACTGTCTTGCACAACACTTTATGATGAAACAAATGTTCACTATACCGAAATAAATCATTGCTGCGGAAGAGTATAACAATCGAGGAGCCATGAACAATGCAGGTAAAACCTTAATGGATGTGTTTTCTTTATACACTCAAAAATATGTGGAGAAAATATCTTATCCTCAGAATCGTATCAAATTATAAAATAACCATACTTCAAATATCACAATTTTATCAATGGGGACTCATGTCTCCTTCAAAATCGCTATGGCTTTACGGCAGGAGCGCAGCCACTCGATTATTGTATATAGGAACGGACCTTAGCGAAATAAAAACAAAAGTGGCACATTTAAGGTTAGGCTTTATATGGAAAATACGCATCAAATGTCAGAATCGTGATATTTTATTTCAAAACTATGCATGTTCGAAAGCATTATGTATATCCTTTCCGGTTTTGTTTTCTTTTATCGCGATGTGTTTTCTGAATAGTCGATATAGCAGTATAGACTGAATCAGGCGACTGAAACCAACATAATGCCACAGTTCGAAGATGTAGATCTTTTTTTTAATTCTTGAAATTCAGCTGAAACTAATGTTTAATTAGGTCAAAAGCTCTTATTTAACAACCACCATAAAGTTATGTTAGCAGTAAAACTGACTTTTCATTTTACTAGTGTTTACAAGTTGTTTGAGAGATGAGCTATCCGTCCGTTTCTATTTCATAAGAATCAAATTCTTATTATAAATATTATATCTTCACTTTTGTCTGTTAAATTATGTATTCATCTTTTCATTACAGTGCATATGTTTCAGAGTGCCTTGCTTTTCATTTTTCTGATATTCTTTTATTCCAGTAGCGGTACATACATGAATGATGAAAGATACTTTCGATTGTTTGACGTATGGAACGCCAAAAGGACCACATATGATGGAGGTGTCAACTTAAGGTATCAACTTATTTGATGAAGGTGTCAACACATTTCATGACAGTATTAACTTATACAGTATCAACAGTATCAACTCACGAAGGTATCAAATTATTTGTCA
This sequence comes from Chiridota heheva, assembly GCA_020152595.1. NCBI lineage: Eukaryota > Metazoa > Echinodermata > Holothuroidea > Apodida > Chiridotidae > Chiridota > Chiridota heheva. The sequence goes on from JAIGNY010002171.1 coordinate 2,585,069, forward strand.
ATTTATTCGATGATGGTATCAACTGATTTGATTGCAATGTGATTTTTGTCATATCACTTCGTGATAGATGTATGCTTCCACACCATTATCAAATGCGATCATTTTGACGACAATATGTGAAGCTCAGATATTCAGCAGTCGATTATATTAATTTCGGACCCACAACCAATCACACAATTCGCGGGACAATTTGTTTGCCCCACAACGTAAAGAAAGAAAAGTGGCTACTACTGAATATGTTTAATATGATGAGGACAACATGCAATTGGCTATAGGATAGACTCATGAATATACGAAACCATCACATATAAAGTTTGCTGAGAAGACCACATACTGTGGTGTAGCGGTTATTATACCTGTCTACAGACCACGAGGCCCTGGGTTCAGGCCTGGGGTGGGTAGACACGCCAGTGCACCACAGCTGGTTATCAAAGGCCGTGGACATTGACTTGGTTGTCGATGTTATGTCTGTCCGTACGTCGTACCTGTGTTCTCGTCCGGGTCGTATTAAGCGTTTCGTGATAGCATTTGTACTATCATAACCGAATACGCAGGCGACGACCCCGTCATTGTAATTGTGTGTTCAACTCTCTCTCTCTCTCTGAAGACCACATTTGATTGTGGTGTGGAAGTACTCTACTAACAATTGGGAACATGACCTTGCTATATGACCGATACAACGATATTATTAATTTCTGAGGACTTGACCCGGAAGTTCGAATTGAGCATTTCGTGGTTTGTAAAACGATCACTCCGAATGAATCCGGATAATTCAAATTGCTCTAAATTATGCAGTTTCAATGTTTGATGATCTTTGAAAAAGTAAGATTCGTCACTCGTTTTTCTGATCTGTGTAAATCACTTTTCCTCATAGCAGACAACTTTTCATTAGGTTCAATATGATCTTATAAAGTGAACTATTACTGTCGTCAAGTTTAAGCCACTTTTAAGTACTTATAGTGGATTAAAATGCTCAGGAAAAATGCCAGTCCAAATCCTCACTTCTTGGACCTAATTTTCTTCCTAACGTGATCAAGTGTGGCTTTTCTGTAACACTAGGTTGTTATTATGGCAACGCATTGAGACATAGGACGGATTTATGCAAAATAAAATTAATTTGGTCGTACTATTATTAACAGAGCTTAAGGATATGAACAAATGATATTCTTGTTACCGTTATTCACAATTGCTGGTACTAGGTTTAGGCCTACCAAAGAACGATCTGTTTATGCACCAAATACTCAGGTCTAACTGCTAGCCCTAATGGCACTGGCAGTAGGCATACTAACGTTAGGTCTAATACTAAGGACTACTAGCCTAGGGCCTCTTACTGTAGTATGACCCGAATTTGTCACCCACCTTAGCGAAGTCGGCCAAATTGTTATGTAAAAGTCAATTTTCATGATTGATGAGTACAGAGTAGGCATATGAAGGTGCATCAGAGAGACATAAGGCCTATATCATGGCTATGCATCAAATACCATGTATGCCTAGAAGCCCATTCCATTGATTGCTTTAATCAGTCAGACCAATAACTGAATAGTCTCTGTTTAAAAGTTAAGACAAGACCAATACTATCATGAGTCACCTCACAAAATAATTTGCTACATAAGACCTACCAACAGTTGACCACATCAATTATTACATAACACTACAGAACTTCAGCAAACAAAAACTGATCCATGTCAATGCTGGAAATGGCAGTTCCATAAATATAATATATAAAGCATACATTTACAGCCCGCATCATTCCCGTGTTAGATTGCCCTTAGTATTGATATTCTTACTAAAATCTTACCTTATAATTGATATTATAACTTATTTTTTAATGTAAGCATACTGTATAAGAAGTTCTAATATTACTCATTCTTTAGAGCAACTGCAGATTCTAAAACAATTAAGGAAATATCCCTTTTTAGTTTGCGTTTCCCGAAGTGTTGAAAATTTGTCAATATTTACCGTCTTCTCTGGTATGTCATAACTAAAATAGCAGTTTAATATACTGTGGTCCTGTTACGTTTGTCATGGTCATACTCAGATAATTTCAGATTACTATGAAACATTTGAAAATCATTATGTCATCTTTGACATCAAAAACAAAACGTCTGTGTCAACTTCTGAAACTGTCATGCAGACGCAATGCAGGCTGCACAGTTACAAAATAGTATGACCCTTAGCATTGCATCGTGGTACTGTAAATGAATGTTGATTATTTGCTACTTTTTTGCAACTTTTTTTTTTGGTCGAAAATGTGCCAATTTACTTTTGGATTACAGAAATAACACAAAAAAACATAACATAACATTAATATTGATTTTAAACATAAGTTTGCAGTGTCCGATCATACATTGTATATTTACCTTTAATACACAACGACTTGATATGAAGAGTTTATGAAATGTTAACTAGTTTAAATTACAACAAAATTTTTTTTTTTGTTCCAAAAACAATTTTATCAAAATTCTGGCATGTTGAAAAGTTAAGCACATAGGTTTGTAGGTAGGGCTGGTTTTCTAAATATACTTGTTATCATTATCTGACTAGACCAGTATAGAGCATTAATGCAGAAATAACTGTGTTTTTTTTAGTAAGGAACAAGCTACAGTACTATACACTATTTTGCTGTTCTTGTTCTCTAGTCTTGTTCTCACTTCAGAAGTGATATCATTTGAAACATTTTATGCTTGTTGTTCTACATTGCAAATTTGTGATTATTTCATGCTTTCACAGGCCCCATAAACCAATCTAATGGTACATGTACATCTGAAAAACTTTTTTATTTCTTCAACAATACTGAGATAGACAACAAATGTTGTTAACTCTGTTGATTCTCAGTTTGACCTCTTAGATACAGTATATATAAAGCAGTGTACTGTTGACAGGACTTTACAGTAACATTATGTATACAGTCTTCACAAATCATGTCATTACAGTTAATTTATTCTGTCATATTTTTTTTGTAGATTGAAAGGGGTATAAATTGGGTGTAGTTCGGTTCCATATGAAGTGTTACTTTCTTTTATAGTTTTGCTATTATATTGCAGCCATTTTTCTCACCTTCATACATTCATTATTAAGAAAACTAACAATTGATTTACACAAACTGCCTTCATTCATGTTGCTTCAAGGCCCCTATAATGTATATCTAGAAATAACAAATCATATTAATTTCAGAACAGTGTATATTAGGGGGAAAAGATTTAAGATTTTGAATATAAATCACTGATTTTGCAGCCCAGAATGTAAGAAAGGTCAATGTTTACTTGTTAAAATGCTGTCTTGTCTACTTAAAATTAGTCTCCGTGCTACTTGCAAAATATTTGAATTCTGCTTCTGCTCAAACACTGAAAAAGCTCAAAACTTCAATTAAAAAACACATTTGGTAAAAAAAAATTGTATAGCAAAACCTAAATGATTTGTATAGTAAAACCATCACAAGTTTTTTTTACCTCACATGTCATATTTGTATTTATAACCTACAGTATCATTTGATGTTAATTTTTTTTCCAAGTATCCCTCAGTTGTTAGGGAGGAAAGTACTGCAGCATCACATTGTCTTGATATTAATTTATCACTACTTATTACTTTCCTTCAAAGATTGTGGCAGAGCAACACAGAAATCAAATAAGTACTATATTTCTAAAAGAAAAAATGTGCTCAAATAAATGCAGTATCAGGACTAGATCCGTATCTAACCATCAGTCATTTAGCTTGCATGGAAGCTACAGCAACACCAGCTGAAGAAGAATGTTGTGACTGACAGTGATATTGCATCGAATGGTGTCCCATCTACCTGTTTTTACAACATACTTCATACATGATCAAATGAAACAAGTGTTGCTATATATGAAATATTGTTTCATGAGATGATCTTTAATATGATATATTTCTTTGTTTTACCTGCAGTAATGAATTGGATCAATACATTTTGATATTGGAACAGTGTAAGACATGAATATGGGTACCACAATATCTTTGCATCAACAGAAAAGGTAAACAAGATGCAGATGATTTATTGTCTTATTCAAACTATCATTATCAGTGCTTTAGAAAACTCAACGTAGAAAAAGTAAAGTGTCATGTAACAGGTTAATTGTCAATAATTACCATATTTATCAATAATGTTATTAATATAAAACAATAATCAATTTGTATAGTGCAAAATCATGTTAAGCACTTCTATGCGCTGTACAAAGAGAAAATGATGGGGGAGGAGCAAGAAAATAAGTGGAACTATTTTAGGATTCTTTTAGAATATATTGATTATTTTTTGTCCATTTTCTGACACCAGGGTAATGCATTGATAGATTTTTGATATCGAATAGTCTTTTATTTGTAGCACTTCATAGACGCATACTTTAAAAGGCTGTCATAAAAGACTAGTGACATCTAGAACATTTACCTTACAGTTTGGTGCAAGAAAATATTGACAAGGAAGTCTAGATTAAAATAGCATATTAAGTCTCAGACAAACAGTAGCAAATCAAAATTTGAGCTTTATTAGGGTATGAATAATATGTGATGTAATACAGTATGATATAAAATATTTTTATAGTGTAATATATTGTCTTTTTTCTTCTATTGACCTAAAGAATTAAATTTTTCCTGTGGGATATGGCAAAGAAAAAAACAAAGCTAGTTGCTCTCTTTGAAACTATTGTAGATTACAATTTCGAAGAAAAATAAGGGCAGTTCAACTCACGAGACAACAAACACTTTGTATTTGTGTGAACAATTATTTGTTGTGTTATTTCACAAAGCTTTAAAATACTCAAATATAAAACTAAATTTAATTTACATCATTAACTGATGTCTGGTCTTTAAAGCAAACATATAAAACTTGCTCAGATGTAAAGTGAAATATACCTGTAGTCCAAATCAAAGCTTAAAAGTTTACGAATGGGTAGGTGAAAAGCTTTATGTAATTCTTTATATTTCCTTCCTAATTTTCAGTTTTGAAATTAGGACAAGTCTATTCCTGCTAGATTATGGTTAAGGGGTATGGTCAACACTTAAAAACGTTTGGTTAAAATTCCTTTTTTCTCTCTCACAAATCTGTGACAATGAATTAAAAAAACAAAAACAAAGGGGTTAAATAAGGAAATAGGAACTTCCGCCCACTCATACATCTCAGACATCAGAAGAGGAACATAAAGAGGAACACAAATTTGCATATTTTGGCCTGAAAATTCAAAATGCTCAAAAAAAATTTCGATTTGGATTTGTTGTGCTATTTTCCATGGATTCTAAAGCAAGTTAGCATAAGTTGCAGCTACATATCCATATATCTTTAAAGAGGCAATTATACCTATGAAGGGTTTATTGCATTGCTTATTTGTGATGAACTTGAAACAAGACTTACATTTGAACCAAAAGAGATAATTAATTATATTTGATAATAAAGTATTTTCTTTGACTTTTCTTAAGTGTTATGTGAATGTTTGTATTTGTGTACCATTTATCCCCTAATTATTTATCTATAAATTCATCTGCCTTAAACAAGGATAGACATACTAGTTTTCTATGTATTTTGTGTTTTAGGTTACTGTAGATCTTATGGAGCCACTTTTTACCTGAAATAGCAGACAGGCTTATTATAACAGGTTTATTATACATATGAATGTCCTGCATTCGCAAAGTTATGTGTTGTGTACACTAAACCAATCCAATAATTTATTGATTTTTATTTTTGTCAGAAACAAGGATGGAAAGTATATAAGTAATATTGAAAAGACTTTTATGCAATCTGACAGCCCAGAGATAAGTTATGCCCAGTTTTGAAATGCTTATTTTTGAAATGATTTAATAGATAATGGGAAAAGTGTAATGGACCATCAGTTGTAAAATTTAATTGGATTTGAACAAACAAAAAGTGCTACAATGATTTCATTGAAAAAAAGATTTTCCAGGAAGGGAAGGGGAGGGAGGGGGAAGGAAAACCAATGTGTTAAAAGTTACCTTTCATTTAAATATTGATGTATGTGTGTACAGAGGTTCATTTTTCCTTACAATAAAAAATTGCTTTTATGATCTAAGTTTAGATATGCTCATTGGTTTGGGACTCGCTAGTACTGTGCTGGTACCACATTTAGTTATTCATTGGGTTATACCACTCATATAAAGCCTGAGATAAGACCCTGTATTAAATATTCAGATTTTCCTGAAAACGGTTAATTCACACAGAAGAGGGGATGGAATTCGGTAAATGGAAAATTTGCAGTGACTTAAAGTAACTCGATTTCTGTTTGGAACTTGGAAGCACCTTGGATCATTTAGATTATCTTCAAGCACATCCAGATGAAAACAGAATCACAACATTGACAGACTGACAGTTAGTGACAAGGAGACGCAGCACAGCCCTCTGACTACATCACTTTTATACCTTATAGTCATTGATTTCCCTATCATTTTACCCCTCTCAGGCCTTTCCCATGATTGTTTTCGATAGGTTGCCCCAGCCCTCAAAATAGTGCTTTAATATCATAAGTACCCCTTCCATGCAACTATTCATGATCTTCTACTATTCAAGAGTTTTATTCTTCAATGGATTGCTTAGTGACAGTTTCCTTCATGTCCCACCCTATTCACTCCCAGGTGACAGTTTGCCCCACATTGCACAGAAGAAGAACCACTTGAATTCATGACAGATGGACAGACTTATTTAAAGCTGGAATGTTAATTCAACCAAGTCTGGACTTCCATTTTACTCAGGTGAGTTATGAAAGTTTCAGAGGTGAAAATTCCTACCAGGTGTGTAACAACATGGTTGGTAAGGAACATAGACGTCACTATAAGGGGGGTGGGGTTGAGATTTCCTCCCGTCCTCCCCCCCCCCCTTCTTTCCTTAAATGGGACGCCAGTTGGAAAATTAAGATGGCAGCTTGAAATCCAGCAGTTCTTCTTCAGGAAACCCTCATAAATCCACCCAGTTGGGAAACTAATGCCTCAACCACCCCTCGCCCCTCCCCACCACCACCACCATTCAGAAGACCCTGATCCCAATCAGAATACTCAAGCGACGTTCTTGGTGAGGAGACACAAGTGACTTGGAGTTAAAAGTGTCAGCATATCAGGTTTGTGCTTCTATTCCCAGGGTCTCTAACCAATGAGATACCACTTTTATTGGGTAAACCTCCATATTATGCCAGTGTGATTAAAGTCAAGCGTACATATCAACGTAAATGTAAGCGGCTTAAGCAATGTCATATTGCAATTACTTGGACAAGGGTCCTAAACACAATATTCCCCATGGGCGATAGCTGCACCACTGATTGTGGTGTGGCCAACATTAAAAAAGTGAGGTGTCCAAGATCCCTTCTAAAGACAAGTGTTCAAATTTAGCTCAATACTGAAGGCAATTTTGAAAAGCGAAATATATATAAACAAAGATTATCCCAATTTTTGAAAATTTCCTGTAAAAAAGAGGTCCCCCACGCACCCCGTGGCTACACCACTAACTACAGAGCATGTTGAAGTCCCATGTTATGTATATGAAAAAAAGTAATAGATATATAATCGACTCATTTTCAAGGTGAAATATGAAAGCTGTCACGGTTTTGGGGCCGCAGAGCCCCTCTCACTAAATTTCAGAAAATTGTGTTCGATTGTTGGCTGATAGGAATTAAAAAAAGTGACCAAATTTGTAATAAATGTTGCCTCATATTATTAAATGAGGTAAGTTTGGTCCATAAAATACTGATGGGGCCTACTTACTTATCTAAACTTGACAGTTATAAAAAGTGGGAGGTATCAAGCTTTGCAAACGCTAAAGCTGATATGACGGGTACACAACTCGAAATTACTCTTATAAATCACAAAATAAACTGTTTCTCTTGATATACAAACGATTCTAAGAGTCTTTTGTTAAACCTCGAGTGTTTATTTCCCCTCCAATAGCATCAGTTGTTCTTGAGAGGCAGGAGTGCTGTAGATCGTCTTTTGGTGTTGTACATCCGTTTTATAGACATACACTCAATGTGCATACGTTATAATCATGGCGTCCAATTCAAGCCGACAGCGGGTCTAATCGAATTGTGAAATAACTTTTTTTAGGCTCTTGGTTTGTGACTTGCCCTAAGATGATTTTGAAATTATTTTTCTCATAGTTTAAACAACATTTAGTTTTACTTCACAAATTGGTAAGTTGTTATTTTCGTGATTTTCATTATTTTTTGTATCGGTCTGTTGTCAATTCTATCACGGTTTTTGATCTTTCATAGGCTGTTGTGCGAAATGTAGTGCTCACATTGTGACATTAAACGATGTCGTTAATTCTTAGAAATTGTATCTTTTATCGTGTATCCATACAATATAAATGTGTTCTTCGGTTTTAGAGCAAATAGCCCAGATCTAGAACAAAGATTAAATGGAAATTTATCACTCGAATTCGAATTGATTGTCATGTGATTCTGATTAAAGTTTTCGGGTCAATCGAGGTCATGTTTTCGACTGATAATACCTTCATGAAATAAGTTGACACCTTCATCAAATAGGTTGATACTGTTATGTTTTCTGCTCTGAACAAATAAACGAACTCCGTGGTGTAACGTTAATAACAACTACAGGTTTATTTCCAGATAGCTCTACAACTATCGCGTGATAATATCACTAAACAACATGGCGCCTGACCTTAATGACCCAGGCTCCTACAAGATATGAAATACGGATGTTAGGCTCGATCGAACAATAATATAACATCCCCCTCCTAAAGAAAAGGGTGGGGCAGAACAAATCATTAAATGTTCAAGTGTTCGAAACTTAGTCCTTTCTTTCCCCCCCCCTTCCCCATCCCCCACACACTTTTTTATTTGATTTTTTTTTTATCTATCTGAGTGTTCATAAAACAAAAATAACTTAAATAATTTTGTTCACAAATTTCTAGTGTTTAAAGTCTTTGGATTGATAAATTACCAAAACAATTCAGAGTTAAACAATTAACGCTAGTGGAAAACAGTCACCACTTAACTGACTAAGTAAAAAAACATATGTTTTTCATATGTAATTCATCTTTTTTCTGGCTAAATTTCGGTGTGGTTATATTGATATAAATGTAAACAAGGGGCGTACCAGCAAAATCGATTACGCTCAAAGGGTATGTAAATATTGTAATAGTAACTGCATTGATGATGAGTTCCATTTCCTTTTAGTTTGTCCATATAACACAGACTTACGAGCTAAGGACATTCCGCACTATTATACTTCTGATCCTAATTTGCATAAATTGTGTTCCCTTGTAAATAGCCATTTCAAAAGAGTTTGCCAGTCGCTTTCTAATTTCATCAGGCATGCACTGAATTCCCGTCATGTTTGAAAACTTTTGTTGTTACCATGATTATATATATTGTCTCTTTGTATTTGAGTTCTTGCTTTCTCAAGCCATTATGTTGATTATATATTTGTTGTCATTGTATATATTGTAATGTGAAAAGGGGCCAATGGCCTGTAACGAAATAAATGTTTGTATGTAAAAAACAAAGAAAACAAACAGTTTGTCCCATGATATAATCCTCGAATCTAATGGGGGTTTTGGGTTCCCTACTTGGCCTTTTAAAATGATCATTTTGGGTGGGGACAAGATTATTTGTGCCTCAAGTTTATCTATCAATGGTGAAGGGTTTAGCCGGGTGTGGTACTTTTATCAGCTTCTTGACAATTGCTTTTTGTGATGCTTGAAGTTCGATCACGCTTATATTGTGCACCTTCAGGTGTTTGTAGTGTATTTCCGGTCTGAGTGTCTGTTTATATGACTTTAGCTTCCTGCCAGCTGGGGTTTGACATTTTCTGGAACCAGCAATCTGTTCCGTTGTCAAGGGGAGGTGGTTTATACTGGTGGTCAGCATAAGACTCAGATCGGCGTGCTTTTGCTTCTGCAAGGTTCTCATTCCTTTCTGTTGAAAAGTGAACAACTGGTATAGAGTTTTTGACTTTTTTTTTGAACATGAATGTGTATGGGGATTGGATTTCTGACGATATTGGGGTATCTCTCAGGGTTATCAGGATTTCTCTCAGGTTGGTATTTCCACTGTCAGCTTTCTTCAGCATATTCTTAATTGTTTAGCTGTTGCTTATCTTGCCCATTTGTTTGTTGGTGATTCGGGGCGCTACTTTTATGGATAATTTCATGTTTGTCACAGAACTCTGGCAGTTTTTTGCTGGTGACTTGTGGACCGTTGTCTGAAATCAGTTTAGTAGCGTGGCCGAAATCTTCGAATATTGACTCAAGTCTATCAACTATTGTCTCACTCCTTGTATTTGGCAAGTGATCTGCCCAAACAAATCCTGTGTAATTATCAACTGATAACAGATAGTGTGTGTTTCCGTACTAAACAAGTCAATTCCAATGATTTCCATTGCTCTTGTGGTGTGGATGGATTTCACTTGCAGATTTGATTGATTTCTTTGGTGTATTTGGTATGTAACACAGGTTTGGATCATGCGTTCAATGTCTGCGTTTAAACCTGGCCAGTATACTGATTGTCTAGCTGTTAGTCTGGTTTTCTTGATGCCTTGGTGTTGTTGATGCAAAATGCTCAGAATTTTAGATCTCATACCTGCGGCATCACGATTCTGGATCCTTTTTTTAATTTATAGATTCAATCCATTGTGTATTGCTTGCTCTAGCTTATTGTGGTGTTGTCAGTAGGCATGAGTTGTTTCGTTGCACTAATTGTTTTTCTTCACGAGGCCAGCCTTTGATAATATAGTTTCTCAGTGCTTGCAGTACGGTGTCAAATACATTGGCTGCCTTGATTTTGTCAATAATGGGTTTCACATTGGTCATTTTATAGATTTGGACGTCAATGTCTGGAATTTAGAAAGTTTTTGATCTGTTGATATGCAATAGGACAGACAGTCAGAAATTGGGACATTCGGACCTGAAACATACTGAATGGTGTAATTATACCCTTGTAGCTGAGGCATACTAAGCTTTTGTAGTCTGCTTGGCATTTTGCTCATGTCATTTTTGGCAATGTCCTCCAATGGTTTGTGTTCTGAACATATTGTGAAATTTCGTCCAAAAACATAGTACTTGAAATGTTTAGTAGCCCAGACAGCTGCTAACGCTTCTCTCTCAATGTTGCTGTAGTTAGCTTCAGCCCTTGTGAGAGCTTTAGATGCGAAATGCACAGGTTTGCCGTCTTGCAACAATACCGCTCCCAGGCCTTCATAGACACATCGCACTGTATTGTGACATCTTTGCTAGCATCAAAAATATGCGAGCGTTGGCGCTTTTGTTATTGTGTCTTTGATTTTGTCTAAAGCTACTTTATGGCTTTGAGTCCATTGGAAAACACTGTCTTTTTGCAGGAGCTTTCTGAGGGGTTCGGTCAGGGGGCTCAGTTTGGCGAATTTAGACAGATACTGAATTAGCCCTAGTAGCGATTGGGGCTTTTGTTTGTTTAAGGGCGTTTTTAAGTTTCTGATTGCTGCTACCTTGGCCGGGTTTGGCGCTACTTCTTCCTTACTTAGGATGTGGCCAAACAGTTTGACTTTTGGCTTGTTGAACTGACACTTGTTCTAATTTAACTTCACATTGTGCTTCTTTTATGCTTTACAAACATCTTGAATAGCTTTGGCATGTTGCTCTCGCGTTTCCGCTGCTATAAGGATATCATCTTTGATGCAGTACACATTGCTTACGTTGCCGAATATACCATCTAATTCCAGTTGGAATACGTCCTGAGCTAAAATTAGACCGAAAGGTAATTTTGTCAAACAGAAGCTGCCATAAATGGCGTTAAAGGTAGTGAGTGCTTGAGATGTTACATCCAGGGGAATATTTCTGTATCCGCTTCGTAGGTCGAGCGTGGAGAAATATTTGGTGTTTCGTAACTCTGGGAGGATATCATCAAGTGTTTCTGTAGAATAGTGTGGTCTCTTGATGTGTTTGTTCAACTCCCGAGGGTCAAGACATAGTCTTAAGGACCCATTTGGTTTGGTGATTAGGACAATATCGGATGACTTGCGTACCTCATGTATTATGTCCAAGTCGAGGAGACGGTTTAATTTCTGACAAAGTGGCTGTTTGAGGAATTCAGGTTCACCGTCTTATTGGCTCTGCGTTATCTGCTAGCTCTATGTGATACTAAGTTGGCTATCTTGCCGATACCTTCACAAATATCCTTGTTTTCCTTGATAATTTGTTACTTTGAGGTACAAGAACACCCTTTAAAAGATAGCTGTTGTGGCATTTTTTGTTGTTGTATTGATAGCGATAAAGAAAGCAGTGACGTGTGTAAGGGGCTATTAAGGGCTTAGTCTACCCCTCACCTCCCAAAACTCTGTGGATGTCTTAAATATGATTAACTGAAATATCAAATAAACCATGTGTGGTATTTTTTGCAATCGCATCGACTGAGCTATCGTGAAGTTTTGACCAAACCTTTTACAGTTCCCACCAAAAATCCTCCAAGTTTCGACACAACGTATTTCATTTTGGCCCCAAAATCTTCAATATTGACCCCAAAATCTGCAGTTTGGGATAAAAAGCTTTCAGGCTTTAATCAAAAGTTTCGATTTTGGACCAAAATTCTCAAGGGCCACAATCTAAAATCAGGTGCGCCCCAGGGTTGTTGTCTATCCTCTTTTGCTTGTATACTAATGATTGCAGAAGTAAAAATGATGTTTGCTCAATTATCAAATATGCTGACGTTACCGTGATAACCGGTTACCTTCATAATAACACTACTGCTCGGTATGAGGATGAAATTGGTGATTTTGTTACTTGGTGCAATCAAAACTATCTGATATCGAATTGTAAAAACCAAGGAGATGGTGTTTAATTTTAGGAAACGGTCATGTGATCGTGCTCCAATTAGGGTTAATAATGAGGTTGTTGAACAGGGGGACCATTACAAATATCTAGGCACTATTATTGATCGTAAACTTACCTTTAAAGACCAGGCCGATGCAACTAGAACCAAGGCTTACCAAAGGTTGCATTTTTTACGCAAACTGAAATACTTCAAAGTTGACAATATTATTCTTAAGCTCTTTTACCAGTCAGTTATACAAAGCGTGTTGACTTTCAGTATTATCTGTATATTCAGGCTGCTTACAAAAGATTTAACTAGTAAATTGGAGAAGATCGCAAGGGCCGCAAGCAGTGTTGTTGGTGATGACACATGTCTGAAGTCCGTCTCTGATCTCTACAATAACATGATTAGCACCAAATAGCACCAAAAAATAACTAAAATATTAAATGACAACACACATCCGCTCTTCCCGCTAAATATTTTCTGCCGTTCACGTAAAAGACTTCGTATGCCACAGTCCAAGCATAACAGATTCAGGTTTTCATTTGTACCAACTCTATTTCCCAATTCAACTTGAAAGCGGTCCGATAGTTTGAGTTTTTATATTTAAGATCGAATTTTTATATTTATTTATATATGTATATGTATGTGTATATGGGTGTATATGTATGTGTGTATGCGTATGTATGTGTATATATATGTGTGTGTATATATATATATATAATTATGTATATGTATGTGTGTGCATATATGTGTGTATGTATGTGTATATATATGCACGGGCTTAATATATATGTATATTTACATCTTGGACGTTATTGTATGTTACCATTTAGTATTATTTACCGAAATTGTTATTTTCCTAATTTACTGTTTTTGATTTTATATATAAATTTCATGTAACTTTTATATTTATCACTTTTATATTTATATTTCTTTTTAAATATCTTTGTACGTTTTGCTACAGGGCAACAAATTTCCATATTTTGTTGTGGACGAAATAAATTAATCTTATCTTATCCTATCTAAAATAAGAACCAAAAATCTTTGGATGCGGAGGTGAAGTTCTTATCATCAGGGCCATGCGCGCATGGGAGCCATAATGGATTTTCAAAGCAATACAATTTTAGAATAGGCCTTTATCTTTTTGCCCACGCTACTTGGGAAAAATCATGGGAAATTTTCGGCAATTCTCGTAGAATTTACAGGAATTTTTTTCTATTTTCAGGAAATCTTCATTTTCAGAATTTTTTTTTCAATTTCTGCGAAATTTTCATTGATTTTTAGGAAATTCCGTCAATTTTCGGGAAATATCCTTCATTTTCGGAGGGATTTCCTGCATGTTCGTAAAATCTTCAATTTTCGGGAATTTTTCTTTAATTTCCAGGAAAATTCTTCACTTTCCAAGAAAGCACTATCAATTTCGACAAATTCTTAGGGACTGTTGCCAAAATCAAAACAAAATTTCAATTTCATCTTAATAATTTCACAATTTGTCATCAAAATACAGCATGCATGCAACCGGGAAACCCTTTTCTTGGGTGCCTCTAAGTCATACGCGCCTCTGTCAGTCTGTCCTCTCTAATCTGAAACCGGCCTTTGGTCAGTTTTTTCAAAAACGAAAAGCAAATAAAGAGAATAACGTGATGTAGGTATTAATTAATTTATCATAAAATAGAATAGATACAATAAACAAAGACGTCAAAAATAATAGATTGGCCCCTGCTAAAAACAAGAAGAAAGAACACCTGGTTCCATATGCTATGTAAAATCAATAACAATCATCGCCATTGATAATGATAACCTAATCCCAAACGCAAACGCAATTATTAATACAAGAAATAATCATGATATCTGAATTTCCATGTTCCCTATGCTAAAACGAATGTACATGCTCCTTCTTTCCCTAACTGCTGAAACACTAAAAGATTAAAATGCTTTACCGCCAGACCACAGACATTGATATACATTCACCAAGTCTAAACTGTTTCAAAACTAAACTTAGCCTACTAAACCTGTCAAGTGTTTTTCCTCATACTTGTTACGCTCGGTTGTCGTTCGTGTCCACAAGGATTGTTTGCCGACTTAACTTGTAAGTTTGCAAAGCACTATTGAATGTTCATAGAGTAATGTGCGCTATACTATAAGTTTCAATTACCTTTACCTTAACCTGTTCAGATTCAGATTCAGGTTGCAAGATTACTTTTGCAGATGGAAACCCAGAAAACAAAACGTTTTTAAAACATTGTGTGTTATAATATTTTGATAATATCAAAATGTGGTGTCATAAAAACATTATTATAACATTTAGAAAAATAATATGATGCAAATTATATATTATATCACTTTCATATTTAAAAAAAACGTTTTTTGAAAATAATGTTTTAAAAACATTTTTATGGCACCACAAAATGATCTTATAAAAACATTTTGAAAAAATTGTTTTCATGATGTTTTAAAAACAATATTGTGTTTACAGGGAAGTAGCGTACATACCCACGCTAACAATTTCTTAACTTAACTGTTAAAGTTTCTGGTTAGACTTGCCTCGCTCATTTAAAATTTTAAATAATATCATTCTTCTTCACTATATCTTTGTGACTCTTCAAAAATATTATTGTGTAACTAATATTTTCTATTATGTTTCTAAAACAGTAAAAATATCTAAACGATACCATTCTTCATATCACGTTTTGGAGGTGGCTATTGAAATATCAGATTGGCACAGGAATTTTTCTCATTCCTCAACGTTGCCATTTTACATGATTTTTGCGAATAAAAACAACGCCAAAATCTTTTGAATTAGCATTGCTGAAATTTTTTGTAGCGTCGTAACCAGAAAATAATATCTTCAATAAATAGCACTTAGTTTGAAGTCCATATTCTCCAGATAGCGGTACAACTATCGGGTGATGCTATCATTAATAAACATGGCGCCTGACCTTAATGACCTGGGCTTGTACAAGATATGAAATACGGATGTTAAGCTCGTTCAAACGATGATATAACAGATACCTTCACCATCTAAGTTAATACCTTCATGAAATGTCTTGACACCTTCATACAATAAGTTGATATCTTCACCATATAAGTTGATACCATCATACGTTGACACTTCCATTATGTCCATCATATGTGGTCCTTCTGAGGCTACATATTGACGTGCTTGGAAATTTTGAACCATCTTCAGTGTTTGCCATATTTCAGATAGGAATGCTAAGAGTATATGACCTCGGGAAAGTGTAGACTCACTCGGTTTCACCTGTCAGTTTCTTCGTATGACAGAGTTGTGCTGCCACAATGGAACCCAAAGTTAAGTTTCCTTCAAGGTATAAATAGCGATAATCACTAAGTTGAAAAGTATATTGGAATAAATGAGAATTTCTTAACCTTGATTAGTATTTATGAAAATATAGATAAGAGGTTGCATTGGGCTCGAACACAAATGTAGGCCTGCAATGAAATAAGAAATCAGTCCTGAGTCCACAGAGTTGTTTATCTCATCACCACTTATCCTGCAATTACAGTTACAGTACTTTCATTAAAACAATTCAAAAACATGCCACTCGCCTATGACTTGTGACCTTGCACATGAATGTGGTGCATAAACGTAATTTTGACCTTGTGTCAACATCATGACATGCATCGTGAACCGCAGTTTTTGTGAAGAAATGAGATTTTGTAAAACCTATACATGGCAATGGTTTGTGATCAGGAGGGGAAGGCGAAACCCCACAAAATTTCCAGGTGACAAAAATTTCCTTCATTTTCGGGACATTATGGAAATTTGTCGGTAAATTTTGGCAAAATATCCAATAGTGTTACCACATTTTTCAATATCATGTTAATACCTTTACCAATTTAATCTCTCAACTTTGAAGAAAGCAGCATGCAATCGGGAATGAACAGTTCAGGAGATCCTTCTCTTCAGGATAAAAATAGTTGTTTTTCGAAAAGGAGAAAACCTATGTAAATAATATGATTTCCATTTTCAAGTGCTTTGACCTATGGAACTAGCTTATATGCGGTTATTGTATGTGCGAAGTGACCATGCTGCATTGTGTGCACACCTGTGCAATAGACATTCTCTTTCTTGTTTGGTACTGGATGGTATTTGCGTTACTTCAATAATCGTCAGCGAAAACAGGCCATAATTTGTAAGTTTGTCATTAAATATCTCTTAAACGGCATGGTGGATGTCCATTTGGGACCGGATAATTTGTAGATTAATAAGTATACAATTTGAAAATGCAAAAATTGAATTGACCTACTTGGGTACATTTTTTTTAGAACCCATACAAGTTATGTGTCATAGTGTAATGCTGTTTCGTTAGAGGCATCATGGGTAATCTTCAAAATGGCGTTTGAGATTTTCCCTCTTCGGGGAAAATAATTTTATCTTGAAGAGGAGAATCTCCTGTACTGATGAAATCCTCTCGGAAGGCAGATCCCCACCCCCTCTACCCCGCTTTACACGCCTCTGTTCGTAACATTTCACATTATACACACACTTTATTTTGCTTCGATAATGACATCCAACCATATGCAACCTTATGTCCAATACTGTGACATTTGACCTTTCACACATTAACACGTGATGATTTTTTTTTTTTTATTGCGTGAGGGCATGTGCTTGTGTTAATTGTAATTATTCATGATAAGGTTTACATATATTTGTACATTAACAAATTCTGTAAGATCATTTTTACTTTTTGTGCTTATTATATGTTTTTCTTAAGGTGGACTACATTGTGAAAACATTTGCTAATTTGTCTTCCTCCACTGTATATAAAGTGTACTTTCTAAACTTCTTGTATTGTTATCTGCTTTGTAGCAAATACATCTTGAACACCATGTTTTATTTGTCAGTTTGTAGGAATAATATCAAGCCAACTGAAACATTGCTCGTACAAAATATATCCTCCTTTAATAAATTATAGCATATACACAATTAAGAAAGGATGTTCCGTAGCTAATGACCCGTTCCCACTATACAAATAATTATTAAATGACCTTGATCTTTTGCTATTAAGTAAAAATATTGGAAATGTATTCATATTACAACATGGGCAATATTGATTTGCAAATAGATGGGTCCTCTTGGAAGCGAGAAAAATGTCATTCTTCTTCGCACATTTTCACCTTTGCTATTTCTTCATGGTGTTTGACTGTTCGAGGTCACCGAAGACAGAGGCCTGCTATTAATTTTTTACTTCCCAGTATACACTGTTGTCATTATCTCAAGTCGATGCCTCAAATTTCTCTGCAGATAGACTTACTGTCGTTTTAAAGTGCACTCTATTAAAAATCCCCAGGTAGTATATCCTGATATCAGTAGTTTATGACAAATCAGATTCGCGATACTAGAATCTTGTGAATAGTTAGAAAGAGAATGATAGCCTGCAGGCTGTCCTGCAGGCTATCACAAACTGAGATTAAAGGAGGACGTGATATTTTAGATAAAAGATGAGCAAAGAAGGAGAATTATTTTGTCATATGGGCAAATTGATAGCATGCAACGACGCTTCAATTTATCCAAGCCAATAAGGATATGATTATCATTGCGCGCTATGGAAATCATGTTAGTAGACGACTGTATGCACATTATAATGATAATCAAAGAAAATATTCTATTTTTTTTTCTTTCAAACTATATGCATGTTTTCGTAAAATTGCCGCGGGCACAGATTGACACCAAATACTACTAATAGCTAAATATAGAAACTATATTTGTCTAAGAAAAAACTGACCATATAATCATAGAGATACTATTTATCTCCATGATATAATTAACCGATTAAATCTGTCGGGCAATCCTTTATTCTGCAATAGCAGAATAAAGAGGTACATGTAAGATTCCGGAGAAAGGAGGATTTCTTCATGAGCACGATAAAAATCAGTAAGCAACAGATAATCCCGTGTGCTTACTCTCATACCTTTTACGAATTATTTCAGTGATCAGTCATCATGAATCTTTCTTGTATTATCGATTTGTCGAAGGTCAAAAGACAAACAGATCTGTGAAGAAATTACTGCGATATACCTTGCTCCGTTCAAGAGAGCTAATTTTTAATGTAATTTTGTTTTAATAAAAATTACTGGTGTTAAAGTCTTATGCGCAGTTTTATTAATTGTTAATTACATTTTCGATTGGATTTTGTTCTCAAAATTTCTTCAGGTAACATAATTAAATGTCATGTGTGTACGTACTCCCGTGACGCGTAAAATTGTTTTATTCACGAATGTAAGAACATCTTCAATACCAAAAGAAAATGAAACGCCTTTTTCAAGAATATGAGTATGCGATGTCACAACTAGTCTGATTTTGGTTATTCACACACATAAATCAGTTAGAGATGTAATAAAGTGTGCTTTAAGATAGTTCATTCATAACCAATCTAGGTGTATACAGTATATTTTTTAAGAAACTATAACATTGCTTTCAGTTAGAACATTGTGCTTTGAAATACTTTGATTAATACTTTGATCATATTCCACACAACTTTCTCCAGATTAAGTAGCCCAGTCGGTTACGGCTTCGTCTTTTGAGCGATATCTTATGAGTTTAAATTTCACTGAGTCACGATGCGGTCAAGCTACTGTTTAAATGAAACTGGGGTAACAATCTGGCTTGAGCTGATTATTACACTTTACCTGGTAAGCCCCAAAAACTCGGTTTATGTCAAGTGCACAAAACACGTCCAGAGTTGTCTCGTTTTGTTGACCTTTGCCATTGATAAACGACTTTTAGTTTGATAATTCATATTACTGCATCCTCCAACTACACAACGCTGCGGCATTTTGTTTAATATTTTTTGGAAAATGTAATATTTTAGAAGAACAAACAGAGATGCTATCGATACTAGTTGTGAAATTTCAATGGCGGGCACACGTTATACGTGGCATTGATGCATTGTTTACATGCAGGCGTTCACAAAATCACGCCATTGCGTAATGAGCTATTCTGTTTTTACGTGTGTTTTTTTGTCAAGGTGACGAAAATGCATTTTGCTTTTGCGATTTTCTCGCAATCGATTGGATTTTGTGCAGAAAAACTTATAATTTTGCGAATCAATTACCATATTTAACGTAAGTTCCGACCCCATGGCAGGACCGCTTTAAGTTACGAACTATGACTATTATCCCATCTCAAAACACCCGATCTGGCTTATCAGCTTATGTTAATCTTATATCTTCGTTATTAAAGTTTAACATGGTAACATTAAGCCAGGTAATCCAGATTTAATGCTTCGTGTTGATACACAATAAAAGTTTGACTGGATCAGATACAATTTGATTTGTAAATCGAATTTACCTCAAGATGCATTTGTTCCATTATTTACCTGCAAATCTGAGATTTATATCAAATCCAGTTTTGGCTTTTTCCTCGGATTTTTATCTGGTTAAAATCTGAGCTATATTTAGGAGTTACATCTGGAACATTTCTGGTTTGCTGTAGCTGTTTAAGGGAATGTACACCTTCCAAAATGATTCTTAAACTTACATTGGCATCGATTTTGATGTATTGCGGCCTTATATCGACGTTTGCATGTGTAACTGTTATTGCTGTACAAAGCCTATGGTTAATTAGCATAATTAGGCAATTAGGAGGAGCCTCGGCTTCTCTTCCGAAGTTAAGAAAGTTTTTGGCTGTAGTTTAAGTTCATCCGTCTTCATGCGTCTCGATATCTTTTACAACCTGACAAAGAGAGATATATATATATATATATATATATATATATATATATATATATATATATATATATATATATATATATATATATATATATATATATATATATATATATATATATATATATATATATATATATATATATATATATATATATATATATATATATATATATATATGTATATATATATATATATATATATATATATATTATATATATATATATATATATATATTTATATATATATATATATATATATATATATATATATATATATATATATATATATATATATATATATATATATAAATATATATATATATATATATATATATATATATATTTATATATATATATATATATATATATATATATATATATATATATATATATATATATATATATATATATATATATAAATATATATATATATATATATATATATATATATATATATATATATATATATATATATATATATATATATATATTTATATACATATAGATAGCAAAATTAGAGAAAATCTCTTTCAATGCATGTAACGACACATCTAAGAAAATCGTTTGTTATTATATAACAGTAAATCCAACTTACCATATATGTAATTAATAATTAGTCCCGGTCGAAATATGTTTTTAAATGGTCATTTGAACAATGTAATAATTTCAAGTGATAGGATTCGTTATGCAATGAAATATACCAATATGTAATTAATTCCTTCTTGTTATACCTTTGTAGAATTACTTTAGCTCAATACGGTCCTGCTGCATAACAGTTGGTAGTAAACATTATATACCTGTGCATCAACCTTTTAAGTTGTAAAACATGTTCTCCCCAAAACCCGAAAACAGAAAGTTATCATTCATATGTCTATTGATTCATTGTATTGTTGACCCATTTTTTAAAAACGAAAGCAGCTTTCCTGATTTGTATCAACCATGCAGACATTCCATTATTCTACCTATGTAAATGGAATGTACAGGTCTGATAAATTGAGGAATCCACATGCGAAAATACGAAAATGGTTTCAAACGGATGAAAGTGTTTCTCTTTAAGCATCACTTCCTCTCTCCGACCAGCTATGGCTCGAAAAATACTACAATCTTTTTCTTGGTATGTGTACAGATTATATAATGTCTATTATAACGATCATATTTCTTCATCGTACGACGCTTTGATTCGATGCGTGAGAGCACGACAATCTTGTAAGTTGTTTGCATGCATGATCAAGATGACATCCAAGTTAAAGATTAGTTCAGGTATCAAACAAGTCGATCTCATATGAAAGAAGACTTCAGAAGAAACACAATGGTGAAGAAAGCATTCAAAAATCTTATTCCCTTAATTATGGAGAAGTTTAAAGTTTGGTATAATTTGTGTAAAAACGACTGAAATCAGACTAATTGTGATGTCATAGCCTCAAATTCCTCAAAGTCTTTATGTATTCTATCATATTTTGTGGCTTAAAAACCATGGGATATGTCGAAAAGGAGCAAAACTGAATCTAGGAAAGGTATTTATAATATACCACCTGAAGAAAGTTCGAGGAAGAAAAATCTTTCTTTAAACTACATTAACAATTGTACACAGATAAGACAAAGATTTAAACTTGAATATTTTCTTCATGGAATAATATTTTGAAAGCTTTCTTCACTATTTTGTTTCTTTTAAATTCCTCTTTTATATAAGATAGACATGCTTGACCACTGAACTAATCCTTTAAAGGAAGCTTTAATTGGTAAAAGTTATATGTATTATTTACCAAAATGCGACAGTTATCAGGTTGTTGTTACTGTTCGTCAATTCTTGCGAGATATATCTTGTTGTCGTTATCAGAAAAATGAAATCATATTCAAGATATAAATAGCAAGAAACTTCTACGAGTGTATGGCTTAAACCTGACATATATGGCTTGGCGTATATAAATAAAAATTCAATTTGCCGATAGGCATATTTAAAAAATGGTCATATGTCTCAAAATTATTGGGAGCTTGGGCAGTTGGGGAGATACTTTCGAGGAATCGCATCGATCAAGCAATTGCATTGCTGAGTGTGACTGAATGCTGATGATCTTTTCTATTTGCTATATTTAGACATTAACATCCACATTTGCTCCATAGTTAAAAATATGTGTGATATTTTTTTATGGAATATGTAAGAAGGATGCATCCATATAGTTCTCCCCTCTGCCCGTGGGATAGATTCCTGTATTAGCTTTAAAGACTAGTACAGGGTTTCCTCTGCGCTAGAATTGTTTTGATTCTATAATACACTTATCATTCTACCATATACATCTGTTATAAGACGTGCTATAAAAGCATACAAAGTGGTCATGTAGGAATACCTTTTTCTCTGCATACATAAATAATTTTTATGCACATATTTTCCAAAGTTATGGGATCAACAATCTTTGAGAATTAGTTTTCGATTCATTTATCCTAGGAGCCCATATAAGTCATCTTTTTACCCCCAATCTTTGTTTCAATAAAATGAAAAAATCTGACAATTAGCCTATGCATTAAAGTGTCACTTAAAGTCTCATTTTAGCCATTTAAATCTTATTCACCAAGGTACATTAACAGTTGTAAATAAGTTTGTAATATCCTTCTTGTGAAGTTCGTACATTTTCTGTAACAGTCATTACGATACAAACTAGAGACACCCTCAATATTAATCATATCCTTATCATAAGATTTGTGAACACTTGTCTTCTAATACTGAGTACTGACATGCTATGACCACTATGCATATGCAAATAGTATGTGTAGGGCAATCGCAATCGGTTTCTACTCCTGTGCATCCTTGGCAGCGTGCAGATAAACGCAAAAGTTGAATACCATCCTTTACGTACTCTTGTTTTGCAGGTATAAGCAGTGCTGGAAGTATAAGTTCAAACCAAGAAGGAAAGTAAAACAAATCTAAACATCTATACAATTTCTCGAGGTAGCTAAAGGTGCCAATATTGAATTCCATTGGTGCATGGACATGTATCATTTGTCATTAGGAAATGTCGAAAATAGACAACGTAATAACAAAATAATCTCCCATTGCAAGGTTGCACAATTATCTGATTATATCAATATACTGTAATAGTTTCTAAATCTAACATTTCATTACTAAGTGTATGCAAATTTATTATCTAAAGATGAGCAAATTTCAAATTGATGAAAATATACCTCGGAACCAGTGGGTATATATAAATAAACCCATTCACAAAGGGGACTTGCTGCAGACTCGGTGACACCCCTATCACACTAGCCAGACCACATAAACAATCCGTTATCATTCTATTCAGCCTGAGCTGAATCAGGGTTGAACAAAAACAACGGCCAGCAAGCTTACATCAGTAGGGTATTCCTATAATGTTGTCAACCACAGGGCCTGCGCGACGTATATTTTAATTGGGGAAAGAAGAGGGACGGGGGGGGGGGGTAGTAAAATTGTTGACGGATGGTAATCATATAGATAATCGATGATTATCATATATATAATCGATGTGCCGCTTTGGTGGCACTGCGCTATCATAGCATGCGCCCAATATGTGTGGGGTCCAGGGCCCCGTCTGAGGGACCTGATGGGGACCAGGGACGAAGCCCGGTAGGGCTTCAGGGGGCTTTGCCCGCGGAAGCTCCTGGATTTGGGGCATTTGAAAGTCCAAAATCCTGCTTAAATTAGATGAAAATTTGGAATGTTTGGGATAGAAATATTACACGTTTTTATTTGGGAAACTTGATATGAATCGGCGCAAGTCGACTGGAGATTCGCCTATAAGTCCATGACCAAAAGAAAACTTGATTGTGTATCCACCACGGAATCCAGCAATTTTTGTTTATTGAGAGTAAGGTAAAAAAGTAAATTTAAAGTCTTGATATGCTTAGAATATAGATTATTCTCAAACACAGTTTGATAGAATTAAATAATCAGTTATGCATACTACATAAACGCGTACATTTTCTAACAATCACATGAAAAGAACAGAAGAAAACACAATTTTGAAGGTTTATTCACACCACATTTTGGTCTAAAAATGCCAACCAACCATACGTCATGACTCGTCTTACTTAATTTACATCTCCTTCACTTCTGAGGTCTATATTTAGCCCATTTCATATCGATTACCTTACTCGATGGCTCATATAAACCGACCAATGCCCATATACTTGCCCCAAAAGGTCCATTACAGCACAAAGGAAAGTTTCGTGTCTTCACATAATTACTCTACTAGGTGGACTTGCACATGATTGAAGCACCGTAAGTATTTCACCGTTTAAGATTATTTGTATTCGACGATGCTACATCTTCAACAGTTCATGATGATGAAGGATATGAAGATAGAAGATTACAAAGGTTTCTTCAAACAATTTCGAAATCGAAACAACACTTAAACATCTAGTGTGTTCTTCAAAATAATCAATCATTGTATTCATATATATATATATATATATATATATATATATATATATATATATATATATATATATATATATATATATATATATATATATTGGGCAATTCTTATTGGCACAATTGGCAGTGAAATATGTTGAATTTACGTTGAAAGTGAAAGATTACGAAAATATACTAATTTAGTAAAAAGATTTCCAGCATATCGGATTATAAAGGTCAAATTTCCTCTTCACGCATTATGGAATTTCTTCGAGGTGATGTTGTCATACGTTTAAACCTCAAAGACGTAATAGAGGAACAAAGCAAATTCAAACATATATTCCAAAAAGAAATATGCAGCAAACAAAGTAATCCGATTTGAACGGCGGCATACATGGTCACGAAATCACAAACATAGAGATGTTTAGGCAGTACGAGAAATTAATTTTATGTCATCCATGCACGTTTTAAACAAAATGGTGGCACTTCCAGTAGAGTTGTCCGTATATCAAATTTAGGAGCTAAACACTGTTATAGAACTCTTAATATGCGAAAGAAATATCACTTCCCCGAGACCTTGTTTTGCATTTATTGAATAGCTTAAAAGCCTCAAAATAATTTTACAGCTGTAATTAAAACAACAAGTCATAGCAACTACAATAATAAGACTTACTGACTTATCTGATATATTGGTCATGTGCATGCTTGTGAACTAGATTTGAACTTGGTATTCGTTCATCAGGAAATTAAATCCCACACTGCGACACACTCATAGTACATTTTGCATCCTTTATGACAGACACAGCTTGCGAACTTCGTGGTAGATGATCACATATTTTCTAGAATTGATTTTATTTACAAGCAGACAAAGTGCATGATATCATTTTCAAACGATATCTTTCATGATTCATCCACATTTCGTCAAAGATTTGATTAAAGGCTATCGTCATCCTCCACTGTTCAAAATATCCTGCAGCGAACTTAGAATATTTTCCAATTACTGTATTTTGTACTGACATAATCTCCAAACGCATAGCTCATATATTGCAATAATTCCACATTTTCCGGGATATTATATTTTGAAGTCAAACGAAAAGGTACAAATACAGGAAATAGCAATTAAACTATTAAATTTAGGAAATTCCAACTTAAGATGCTTTTGTTATATTGATTAAACAAAACGGAAGTATAATGTTGAACATGTTTAATCTGTTAACGGTCAGACGGTGAGTCTACGTTGTGCAATGCAAGTAAAAGCTTCGTCACCGTACATTGAATTTGCCATGTTAGTAATTAATTAAATTCCGATCGACAGATCGAAAACAGCGCGAAGAAAAATGAAAATCATAATTCATACGAATACCTGAATTATCTTGAAAATCATATATAGCTCTTTATAGATATCTTTCCTCTGCTTTAGATTATAAACTGACAAAAAAATCTAGCAATTGAGGTCATCCATGACATACGCCTAATTCCAGAGTGTGTGTTATTCTTATCATATCACTTGAATTAAAACAAGAATATTCGCAGGTTTTCATCCTATCAAAATGTTTTCGGAAGTTGTTGATAATTTAGTGTTGAATAAACCAAAAATATTCCAAAACGATTATTGACTGCGCCGTTAAGCTCCGAACAAGCTCACAAACTTCTCTTTGGTTGACGTTTTATATGCTTAATGCAAATTAGGTGGCCATGATTTTTGCTGCTTTATGCAACCAAAGACGTTAACATGTTTGATGATGTCCTTGTTTCTTTGTTTGATTTCGCTTGAATTACAAATGAATGATTTGATACAAATGAATTAATTTCATTAGCTTCAGATAGTGATAAAAGCGTGTACGATGGTAACACTGATTTTCAAATGGTTTGATATTTGAAAATACAAAAAAAAAAAGACTCATTTAAAACCACAATGTATACAATTAAGCACTATATTATGAAGAAACCAAAAGCCTTTAACGTGTCACTATGTACCGAATGTTTGATATATATATTACATGGAAGCAAGACGTTTGTTTCTTTCTCGTTAGTTTTTTGTTGTTGTAACCAGAATCATGTACCATCTAATTAGTTGTTTATGTTTGTGACAAAGGCCACATGGCCTAGAGCACCGAAATGAATTGTATTGTATTGTGTTAAATTGATCATTTAACTGACGATTTCCAAATAAATCCAAGGACGCGAGAATATGAAAATACGCGTGTTCTGCACTTATCGACAAATTATGACATTTGATACCAGTCAGCCAGTAGTTCAGATTTGGTACGAGCTTAATTCTTAATTTTCAGATCTATAAAAGCAGCAATATAACTTACTTGAAATTGATTGAAAATCACTCATATTAGAGGCTAAATGTGCAACTATTTTCTTCTTATAGTCCTCTGCAACAACTTGTGGCCCTGTGGGAGGGCGAGAAGCTAAATATGACTTATTTCAGAAACTTTGTTCCATTACGAAATGAAATTGAAAACTCTTCAACTCAAGTATTCTAAAGATGAGATTGCTGTCCATCTACTAGATATTAAACTGCCTGAACTTTTGAATGTAACTCGGTGATTAATGCAATGTTAAGAATGCACATTATACTGTTATATAATGAATAAATTGCACACTGGATTGACTTCCGATGTAGAACCACTGTGCACTGTGGCGTGACATATACAGATATAAATGTAAAGAAACACTTTGCAACTTCTTGCAATTGCCATTTTGTATTAACAGTTACCATCCATCTATATCGTGATGGTGCGTTCTTTTAATCTTGTTTTGAAAACATAACAACTCATTTTGTTGGTTTATTAGTGTTTTTTCTCAAATCGTCACCAAACGATAATTAAACCCACATGAACAACAAAATGTAGCGACCGTCGGATGATTGCACATCATTGCACCTGTTGATATTTAATATTTTAATGGGTGGTGCATTACACCAAGTTTAAAGAACGAGTTGAAAAGCCACCATATTCTGAATGTTAAAATGATCTGCACTTAAAGATGCAATGTAATGATCATGATTCAGCATCGCTGTCCATTTCGGTAAGTTTTGGTGGGCGGTATGGTACACAAGATTCATATCGAATAGTCAAAATAAAGTGCGTGATGGGCACGGTAGTGAAATCCTATAAAAAAAAAAAAATGATAAATGAAAGACATTGAAGGGAATCTCTGTCTCACCAATAAATCCGATTATTGCCTAATTGTCGGTGATTATGTAAATATTTAGACCTATCAGAAACGTTGCAAGTTGTTATTTGTATCTCCATCTTAACACGATATCTGGCTATTATGTGACTACTGTCTTGGCACGAAAACTTTAAATTTTACAATTGTCAAACTTTTACAAAATTGTAACTCAACAACGAAAGTAACAGATTCAAATAACAGTAAGTTCCCTCATTCGGAAATGAAAAAATAAGAAAATGCAGCCTCCCCTTAGATTGTGCTCCTTGTCAGAAGAAAGAAAACGAACGAGATCGTAAAGGTGAGTTGTATTTTACACAAATGTGAATAGGCACACAACATTGACCGGTCTACCTACCAGGCTAGGAAAGCTTGCCACTGCTTTGCTTTCGGCAGTTATAGTGTATTTATTTTTAGCACTCATTATAATGCCTTTATGCACAAGATCATAGTCGAATGATTCTAGCAAGTTCAAGTAACTTTTTGGCATGCCTTGGCGTGCAAACATACATAATTTGCACCTTAGGGAAAGTAAACTCAAGTGCTGATGTCTTTACATTCCATCCGCATGAACGAATCGAAGTTTAGTTTCCATCTTAAACCCTGAACTTGTGTATATGATTTTACTTAAAGCCGAACTACTAAAAGAAAGCAGACATTACAACTATATTTTCAATCTGGTTTAGGGGTTTGTTGTATGACGTTTCCTTTTTATACTATTTATACAAGATATTCTTTGTTTGATATACTATTGTTTTATTTTTCTTTCTATTTTGTTATATGCAGTGTTTCTTATTGCTCAAAGTCCAGTGTTAGACCAGTCCTCGGGCTGAACAAGCGACCCTACTAAAAGAATTGGAATAAATAAATGAATATTGAATATTTCGAACTGTTGAACATATTTGACAATGGTATAACGTTTTCTTGAAGTATGGTCACATTAAATTTTACTTGGATTGTTGGATTTAATGATTCGCTCTTGCATGAACAATCATGAAAAATATTTTTCTTAGAGCGAGAGTATAGTACATAAACATTTTTTAATGAGATTTTTTTAGTATAAAAACTAACTTTTAGGTAAAAATGTGTATATTGATTTTTCTATGGTTTATTTTCGTGTTGTGGCTTATTAAAGTTTATAAAGGATTTTCAATGCATACGAAACATGTAGATGTATGAAAGTGAAAGCAACTCAAATTCTCTATCATTAATTGTAGTCTCTGACAATTATCAAAGTCAAAACCCTATTGGTTAAATTCAGCAATTTCCATTCAGAAAACGTTGGTAAAATATAGACAAACAATCAATTTATGTCACAAATGTACATACAAACTTGCATACCTTTTTTATAATAAGTTCTTTAAATTCCAAATGCTGTATGAAAAATGGCCAATTTCTAAGCAATTTTGTTGAAACTTTTGGGCGACCAGTGCTGCATTAAAAGGACATTTGCAAGAGAGACATGAAATCAGCTGACATCAACACAGACATGTGGGAAGCAGGGGATATACAGTCAAGACTGCATAAAAATGGACTGCATAGAAATTAAGAGCCATTTTGGCACCTTCCCTTCGAACAACCTTTAATTGCAACAACTGCGAGACAGACCAACATTAAAAGATTGGATTTTACAGCCGTCATAGCTGTTGGTGATAAACCTCAAATTAAATAACAACTAACCCGTGCGAAATCCATTGTCTTCCGAGACTGACGGAGCCTATGATATAACAGCCACACTACTTCACTTCCATAGTCGCATGCAGTCTTCATTTCAATCATTATCTGAACCTAGATCATGGTGCATTCAAATTCCAGCCCATCTTTTCAGCTACATCTTAGTGTGCTGCACCTTGCAGAGCAGTTGTAGTCAGTCGCTTTGAACAATATGCGTGAAATTGGTTTGTCTCAGCCAGTGGTGGTGCTAGGAGTTTGGTCATGTGGGGCAAGAGAGGGGAAACTTTGTCTCATGAGGGAAATAAGGGGGGGGGGGACTTTGTCTCATGAGGGAAGTGAGGATGGGGGAATCGAAATGATATGTGACTTTACTAACTTAAGTGCTCCCCTGTAGCACTGCCAATTGTCCCAGCCCCATTGCGAAGGGCCCATGCCATCATTCTTGCCCATCCACATCATAACTTAAACGTACGTCTGTACAAAGTTTTGTAGCAGAGGGTGATGGAGGGAGGTTTTCGAGTAGTAAGATGCCTCTGAGGGTGCTCACCAGGGGCCTTTCACGTCCCCCTCGGGGTCAGTATACGAGCCTCTTAGGGTACCCTGACAACGCAGGTCGTAGAAGAGTCTGTCATCTTTCGCATTGCTGCTCTATACAACAAGGCGTCCCCCAGGAGTGTCCATAGCCTCCTCCCCAGGGCGCATAGAATCCCAACCACAGAGGGGAGGGTTTTCAGGAAATCGTCTGAGGAGTGTTGTTTAAGGTCATTTTGGAATCGTTCTGATCAATTTGTGTGGTTTAGGTCATTGTATTTAGGTTCTTTGGAAGTACTATGAGTCCAAATGTTTTCTTTACCATAAGTGGTGTTAGGGGCGTTCTGCCTCAAGTGTACATCTCGCTGTAGAACAAGAAGAAACAACAAAAAATGTAAAAAAAATATCTGGCTATGCGTCCCCCAGGGTATTATCATGGTCACCATACCACTCATTATCGCTCAATTAAAAAACCCTACTAGGTTTAATACTCGCATGGTAAGGACGCCAGGTTCGGTTGGAGCACCCTATACTTTTATAGTTTTTTAATTAAAACTTTTTTTTCATTAATGTATTTACATATTTTATTATTATTATTATTATTATTATTATTATTATTATTATTATTATTATTATTATTATTATTATTATTATTATTATTATTATTATTATTATTATTATTATTATTATTATTATTATTATTATTATTATTATTATTATTATTATTATTATTATTATTATTATTATTATTATTATTATTATTATTATTATTATTATTATTATTATTATTATTATTATTATTATTATCATCATCATCATCATCATCATCATCATCATCATCATCATCATCATCATCATCATCATCATCATCATCATCATCATCATCATCATCATCATCATCATCATCATCATCATCATCATCATCATCATCATTATTATTATTATTATTATTATTATTATTATTATTATTATTATTATTATTATTATTATTATTATTATTATTATTATTATTATTATTATTATTATTATTATTATTATTATTATTATTATTATTATTATTATTATTATTATTATTATTATTATTATTATTATTATTATTATTATTATTATTATTATTATTATTATTATTATTATTATTATTATTATTATTATTATTATTATTATTATTATTATTATTATTATTATTATTATTATTATTATTATTATTATTATTATTATTATTATTATTATTATTATTATTATTATTATTATTATTATTATTATTATTATTATTATTATTATTATTATTATTATTATTATTATTATTATTATTATTATTATTATTATTATTATTATTATATTATTATTATTATTATTATTATTATTATTATTATTATTATTATTATTATTATTATTATTATTATTATTATTATTATTATTATTATTATTATTATTATTATTATTATTATTATTATTATTATTATTATTATTATTATTATTATTATTATTATTATTATTATTATTATTATTATTATTATCATTATTATTATTATCATTATTCTTATTATCATTATTATTTTTAGTATTATTATTATTATCATTATTATTATTATTATTATTCATTATTATTATTATTATTATTATTATTGTTGTTTGATGTATTATTATTATTCTTCTTCTTATTATTATTAGATCCATTATCTTGAGATTACATCTTTTCTTTTATTATGTCCTTATTATACGATTATAACTTTTTGGGCGGTAGTCGTGCCTGCCAAAAACAATAAACCATGACAATCTGTTAATTAGAAGCTTAGATTTGTCAAAAAAGTTAAAACTTAAGGGGATTAAACTGTAAAAGGTATCAATAACATCGATATATCGCCATGCTAATGTCACGATTATCGATAATATCGTCATAATATCGATAATATCTACTGAGTGACATCATTCGATAAGAAATTTTTGGTTTGCACATACGAACGAAACTGACTTAGTTTAATGACTGGGTTCCACAGCTGCAGGCCGTGCTACAAAGTCTAACAAAAATTATACAAGCGCAAAAATATGAACAAGGAATGAGCACGGATAAGTGTAGCCAAAGGCCACACGAATAAACAAAAACCTGACAACCGCCAGGGGACACACAAGTAAACGTGAACACAAAGGAGTCGTTTCAGAGCCACCCCACCCCAGGAAAACTACAAATGGTAACTATAAATAAACACCATACCAACAATTCCCGGGGTGGAACATAGGAATAACACCAGATAGAATAAAAATATAAGAAGAATAACTAGGCTAGGCCAAGGGAAAGTAAATAAGAGGCACTGAAAACGGGCCTTTAACGCTAGGCTCAATGAAATTCGAGAGGATCAACTGTTCTTCAAAAATACAGGTTTTTATAAAGTGATTATCAGTTTCTAAACGGTTTTTACAGTAATTTTTAAGAAGTAAATCAATCCGTGATTGAACGCTGGGAAGAGAGTGAAGATCAATAAGTACAATTGGTGAAACCCAACGAGGTATGTGAAAAATAATTTTTAAAGCATTAATTTGAATTTGCTCTAATTTACAACGGTTACTTTTGGAGAGTAGAGGGAAAACAATAAACGAGTAATCAATAAGTGAACGAATAAGACATAGCATAGCATAGCAAGGTTTAACGTCCCGAAAGCATCCAGAGCTGGACATTATTTCAAGACGGCCACGGCCTTTGATAACCAGTTGTGAACTCACTGCTTGCAGACACACCGGAATTCGAACCCGGGATGTGTGGACGAGACGACAACGCACTAACCACTACACCACGGAGGTCTGACTTTTAATATGACATTTGAGAAACGTTTTTTCTGACACTTGTCATTTGACAACATATTTTTTTAAGGTGTGATTTGAGCGACGATATGTTTTAAACGGTGTGATTTGAGAAGCAGTTTTTATTTTCAAATCCTATTGACTAAACACAGGGAGCAAAATTTGAGCGAAAATATTTGAGAACATGAAAGATTTCAGAAAGGATCTTTTTTAAGTGCGTAATTTGAGAAACAATTTTTTTAAACGTGTATGATTTGAGAAAGATTTTTTTTCTGAAACACATCATTTGATAATTTTTTTCTGAAACAGTTATTTGAGGCAATTTTTTACTCAAATGTTTTTCATTTCAGCGAATAAACCTGTGTCTTAACGGGCAAAATGGGGTCTACAGGGGCTAATTGTCAGAATAATAGGACAAAACTACGTTTAAAACGGGCAAAATGGGGTTCACGGGAAATGGCAGGACAAAACTGAGCTTTAACGCGAAAAAAGGGGTATACAGCCTCTTTTTAATTGTCCCCCGAGTTCAAAAAATCTTAAATGGGCAGCTAGAGATCACCTGGGAATACCCATCCCCGATAACCCCACCACTATTCTGACATCTGAAACCTTGATAATAGGAATGAAGCAGTGACGATGCAATCAGATCGGTTAAGTCTTCATGCATGGCTCACTTAAAACGTTTATATTGCGTCCTTTTGAGGTACTAAGCCGAGTTTACTTAGGGGAGGGAGGGGAGGGGAGGTGGGGTTTATAGAATATATTTTTCTCAGTATATATTCTTGTCCAAAGTTGTGTACAATATAACAAACGTTGGTTTAAAAGACTGGATTAAGATGGGCAGATACAGCGTTATATCAAAAACGTGTGTGTGGACCAGACATGTGAGGCATGACGACATGTAAGTAAAACGACGAACAGCGATCCGTTAGTCCGGCAATGGAAACTTTGGTTCCAACGAGAGTCTTTCAAATGCACTCAAATAAGTCTATACCAACGCCGGAATAATGTCCCCGTACCATTATGAGCTGATGGAAATACATATTGTACGCCCCCAGTCCCTTTTTTGGTTAACCAAACTTACTTTTTAGCAAAATCACAGCATTTACAAGACATGGTGATGGAAAAACACAAAAAGTATTTCAGGGTTGGATTACCTCACTTTGAAAAGTCTCCATCAGGGCCGGATTTAGAAATGTGGGAGCCATGGGCACATCCCAATGTGGGCCTTTTCCCGGAAATTTTTACCCGTAAAAATACAATATAACTTAACATAATCATATTCACACAATAAGATACATTTTTAATAATTTCTGATATACGGTGTAGGTTAATTTTCAAGACAACAAAACGTTTAAATCCTCTTTCTTTATAATTCGAAACAAACTATTTTTACTTTCTCTCTGCATAAAATTTTTCTTGGTCAATACCCCATATTCCAAAAATAATCCCACTCTCTCCTAGCACCTGATGACCTCAGGGACGGCGATAAGAAAAAGGTGTCCAACTCAGCAACAGAAAGGCCCATGAAAGGGAAGACGATCAAGGAAGACGATCAAGGAAGACGATCAGAAAAGGGGGTCCTATCCAAGCAATCGACGAAGTCCATGAAAGGGGCGCCTTTATCGGGAATGCGATCAGAAAAAGGGCCCATCTTAGCAACCGCCTAAGAGCTGCATTGCATACGTTCATAGCATAACTACAGGACAAATGCAAGACAACCCCATCAGACAATGGTAATGAAAAAGTAGATAATGATTCAAAATGTGACGGGGAAGTGAGGAAGAAATATCATACCTGGTGAGGAAGTTTGATTTCGCACCAAAACTAGAGGCAATCATTATGTTTTTGTCATAGTGTTCGGCGGGCCTAATACACATTTCCAATGGCCAGGCCTCACAGTAGGGAGCTTGTTTGTGGGGCCCCTGGGCACGTTCCCATGTGGCCCATGCTTAAACCCGCCCTGGTCTCCATCGTTGTTGTATTGGTCACAATATAGATACGACAAGAGTTTGGGTGAGCGGGTGACTTCGAAGAAAATCTCGATTTTAGGGGCTCCTTACAAATAACACCACGATATGTTTTTGTGAGTCCCTAACTCCAAATTTACCACAAGGTCCAGTGGCGTATACATCAGGAAGGGGAACTTTGTGGTCTAATTTCATATGTAGAAAAGCAGATACAATTTAATAACACAATTAAACGAACACATATACATAACTAATTAGTTGTATGTTAGTATGTGGAGGGCGTGAATAGTAACATATGTATTTACGGGTGTGAGGTTACGCCTCATTTTTTTAGGGCCTGGTGATTTGTGCACCGGGACTCGAAGGTAGCTTTGTAGCCTAAGTTTTATGTAGAGGAGCAGTTAAAAGTTCTACTCGCCAATTAGGTAATCATAAGGTAAGGCACTCATGCAATTAGAGCCACCCCAATGTCAGTCCGAATCCGACAGCCCCAAATTCTGTTGGATTAACAGAGTAAGGTATTTGGGATTTCTGTTTGTGTATTTAAAGAGTTATTCTTTCCATTTAAATTCGATCCATTGTGGTCAGGTGTTCTTTTCAACTCTTTCCGCAGAGTTTAATCAGACAATTGATTTCCGATCTCAGATCACAAGATGATCAAAAATTTCATAAATATATCAAAACCACTTATTATGAAACGTAAGATAAAATTACGAAAAATTAAGGATATTGACCATGATAAATTAGCGGATGACTTGAATTTATTTGTGATAAGTTGGTGGCCCCAGATTATGATACATGTGATTTAACTTCTGACTTCTCCAGTGGTCTTTCTGTAATATTGAATGAGCATGCACCACTTGTTACCAAGAACATAACTAATAAACATAGACCAGATTAGATTACTGTGGATAGGCTATACTAAATTTAAAGCGCGCAGTTAGAAAAGCTGAGATAAAAATGGAAATTGTTACCGAACAGCACCAACAACTTATAAAAAAATAACCTTTAGAAAGAATTTTGCAATAAAGATCGGAAATTGAAATGGAAATACACTAAAAAATCTATTGTCAGTTGTGGTAGGGATTCAAGAAAACTGTTCAGCACTTTAAAGAGGTTAATTGAAAATGCCAGGATAATTCAATGCCGGATCAAGCGGGTTGCGATTCACTCTGTAATGAATTTGCAGAATATTTTCAAATAAAATACAAACCATAAGAGACATTCTCAAAGATTATCAATTGTTTAACCCCCAGTAAGAAACTGTCAAGATGTTTCTACTTTCCCTCCCTTAAATGAAGAAATTAAAAGTTAATTTTGAATGCCAATTCTACTAATTGTCATACAGACCCATTTCCAGCAAAGTTAATAAAAAACTCATGTTGATGTTCTCCTTCCTCTTCTCACAAAGATTATAAATATATCCTTAAATGAGGATGAATTTTCTTCTTTATGGAAAACCTCTATCGTGAAACCATTACTTAAGAAGCCGGAGTAGAACTGGCTCTCTTAAATTACAGACCACTGAATAACCTCCCAT
The DNA here is from genome assembly GCA_020152595.1 of Chiridota heheva. NCBI lineage: Eukaryota > Metazoa > Echinodermata > Holothuroidea > Apodida > Chiridotidae > Chiridota > Chiridota heheva. The sequence goes on from JAIGNY010002171.1 coordinate 2,621,599, forward strand.
TTATATCTAAAATAGTCGAAAAAGGGATGTAATTATGTCTGAATGATCATCTTAAAACCAATAAATAGTACCTGACTATGTACAGATGTAAGCGCATACAGAGAGTCATACAGCACAGAAACTGTCTTATTAAAAGTTACCAATGATTTATCGTGCAGTATGGACAGGCAACGGATTACATCTTTGCTGGCTCTCGATCTCTCCGCCGCCTTTGGTACAGTGGACCATGACATTATGTTGAAGGTATTGCAGAACCGCTTTGGAATAGAAGGGAAGGCATTACAATGGTTCCACACAACTATATAAATGGAGGAAAATTCAAATAGGACAATATCTACCTACTGTGGTGTAGCGGTTATCATACCTGTCTACAGACCACGAGGCCCCGGGTTCAATCCTGGGGTGGGTAGACACGCCAGTGCACCACAACTGGTTATCAAAGGCCGTGGACATTGACTTGGTTGTCGATGTTATGTCTGTCCGTACGTCGTACCTGTGTTCTCGTCCGGGTCGTATTAAGCGTTTCGTGATAGCATTTGTACTATCATAACCGAATACGCAGGCGACGACCCCGTCATTGTAATTGTGTGTTCAACTCTCTCTCTCAAATAGGACAATCTTTTTCTGAGGAGATCAGTCTTCCATTCTTCGTGCCTCAAGGCAGTTGTGCACATAAGTGTTCCTAGCGCTATGGCAACCTATATGTTGCCATAACGCTAGGAACACCTGTGGTTGTGCAGGCACGGTTCTGTACAATCTTTACGCAAACACTGTACAAAATTACACCAGTTCAAATATGCAACATGCTAAAGAGAGTTAACTCTTTTGGGATACACTGACGACCATTCATAACATAGCAGTTTCGCAGCAAACAGCTTGCTAGATGAGCAGCCTTGCGTTGATGCTTAGAGGCATAGCCCTTGCAAACTCAGCCTGTCTGGATACAATGCAAAAGTCAAAAAGAATTTTACTTTTTGTTCATGGCGCGCAAAAGTTTTCTTTGGTAGACCCTACTTAGAAGGAAAGCATAACCCCGTATTCTTGAATAAATTCCAGCCGTTTTATCATGACTATTGAATTTTTTTCTGTCACAAATAATAATTTCTAATATTTGAATGGGTACGGTGCGAAGAAAATAAATAATAATAATGGTGCATACTTTAAGAAATGGACTTTCAAATATTTCACTAGCCATTTTTGATACAAACAATCAAATTTTTACTATTTGTTTTATTTTAAAAATTTGTATTTGAGTACGCGTGACGTCAGCATTTGCAGGTTAAAGTATTCCACGTCGCTTGCCACCAACCAGGCAACTTACCTCATCAGATAACATAGCCTGCACCTTTAAATAGGCGTATTTAGTTATTCATCGCAGTATTTCAAAGGTAATGTATGTTTTGAATTAGCTTGATTAAAATAGTGATAGATTTTTTGTTTAGAAATATCTCACCGATCTTTAAATTTGAACAAAATTGAGTGAAAAATAATAAACATTTCCCAGTGTCGCTTTTGATTATGTCCCACTGTGGTAGGCTGACAACAAATAATATGCGATAGTTCCATACTGTAAGTCCTAGTGTTATATAACTTTAGAACTTGTATTAAGTTGTAACCTTAGACTGCTCTAAGGTTAGGGCCAATTCTCGAGGTCGGAGTCGACGTAACCGTGTAGGCCTACGGGCTCAATACGGTTTTGCCAAGTTGGAGGGAAAACTTTGGCATTACAGTCAATGGGATACTTTTTAAGAATACTTGTGTCACAGTCAGTCAGTAAAAATTAAAAGGGGAACCTAATTTCGTGTACTTATTACTTAAGAAAGAAAATGGCGAACATTTTATAGAAAACGAGAACTTTTCTTTAAAAATTCGTTGAAGGTGTCACTAAACATCTCATTTTTGTGACGGCGATGAATTAAAAAAAAACTTTTCCATGAAAAGTCAAGCGATAACAAATTATAACAAAACTTGAGCGTGTTTGTCAAGTTTGAGGGTCTCCTAATTTCGTGCATCTAATGGCGCACTTTAGCTTTTGCTTTTAGCCATTAGGAAAACCTAAGTCCTTTTAAAACAGTATGTAAAATGATGTTTTACAGTTAACGAATATAAAACATTGAAACATCAAAAAGGAAAGATCAAAAATCACTCTTCCGAGTCTTTACAATGATACTACATAAGATTAGGGGCCTAACAAGAAATCACACTAAACACATTCTGATTCAATATGTTATTTTGAGTGCTATCTGGTGAAAAGAATCTAGGCTAATCTAGACCTTTTACATTTGTTTCTTCAATCTCTTTTTTGTGCATACACTCACATGTTATTCATTTGAATAAGAATACAATAAAAAAAACAAAAAAGCAAATTAACACCCTATCGCGGGACGGAAATGAACTTTTGTAACGTCATAGCCTTAAGTTAGAGTTTAAGTTCATAAATATTTATCAGATTTGAACCTGATGTGACCTTTGTTTATAATTTTTTTATAATAGCTTAGGCCATCATTACATAATAAAATGTCCTTTATCCTAAAGTGACAGCAGATGGATGTGTGTGTTCGAATGAGGAGAAAAAAAATTGCTGTTTTTAGTGGCTCAAGTGCACCAGTTATTTTTGAAAGGAAAATATCTATTAGGATGTGAGTTATATTGCATTTTAAATAAGAAACAATGATCGCCCTTACCTCAGGAAGCGTCATTTTCACGATTTTGAATGTAAGGTTTAGCTTGTAAGTCCAATTGTTTGAAATTGGTTGCTAAGCTAGGTGGATTAATACACAACATTTGTGAAGAAAAATAAATTATGTCCAGTATTTGTTGAAAAATGACAAAAATTAGGTTTTTCTCCATTGACTGCAATGATAACTGACTGTTTGTTTTCCCTTTGACTGAAGTTTGAGATTGTCAAAAAAGCATTGTGACGTTGCTATGCACCACAACATTCCTGGATGTTCGACTATGAAAATAATTCATATATCAAGTTCTACCAACTTCTAACGTTAGCCTGCTGTAGTTCTACAGCTCTTAATTAACTGTTTTACAGTGGCGGCCCGTCCTGCTCCTCCGTGGGCCTGCCCTTCCCCCCTGGGGGTCCGCCCTGGCCTCTGGGGATCCGCCCTGGCCCCTGGAGACTGCCCTGCCCCTCACGAAAAAAGAAATTAAAAGACTTAATAATCTTAATTAACCTCATAAATGAATACCTTACTTGGATACAGAATGCAGAATGATAGCATAATAAGCAATTGTCCTGTTTGGCTCATGAATGGTCCTTATCAATCAGAATAGTTTCATTCTGAGGTATGATTATACCTTAAATCCCCGAGCTTCTTCACCATGGGATTGAGCCTTAAGGGGGCCCCAGGACTCCATGCCGAAAAGATGCAGTGCTTCGCGTGTGCACTAATGTGCCCCTTATAAGTCTAGCACCCTGCCCCTTTTTAAATCAAGCTAGGGGTCTGGTCAAGTTCACCTCCCTCAGAATTGTACACTATATATAAGTAAGTATCGCCATATGAGGCCGTCATTCTATAATTTGCTAGATGACTTTCCTATCTCAGGCCTATTTCATTTATGAATATGATCACACCAATCAAACCAAACACCTAACTTAAAAGCTTTTAAGGCCCTAAAATGGAGTAACTGCGGAATACCCCGCTGCTCCGAAGTAGGCCTATTCCTGGAAAATGAAGAGGCTACACAGTGTGTCATGATACCTGCCTCTTCTAGGCCTAACAGTACTAGTTCGCGTCCACATACCCAAATAGAGCAGATCTCCAAATCTACTGATTTGGGTATGTGCCTATGTCCATTGAAAAAATGGCGCCACACACTAATCAAAAGTCAATGGGGTTTAACATCTCAAAAAAAAGTTCCCAGATTTTTCAGGGAGACTTTATTTTGGATATCAAAATCAACTCCCTTCTCACTGCAAAATTAAACACACTTACTGCAGTTTGTTTCCACTTGCAGTTGTAAAAGAAAAGAGAAAAAAAAGCAATAATTTTTTGTCAGTTTTTTCAAAATCGTGAAACGCTCTTAACAATACATGTAATACCAACACTAAAACAGTACAATACAATTCCTGCTCTTTATATACGCTGGTGAAAGTCCCTCACCTGTGCTGCTCTTTCTCTAACTTGTGTACACTCGCGTACGCGTAACAATGCTCAGCGTAAAAATTTTAGTTCTGCGCAGGAATTTCACTGTTAAAGACCTCGGAGCCAAAACTTTCAGAAAAAAACGTTTTTTGATACATTTCTAGTAATAAGTTTTGCTCGATAATATCGTTATTTGATTCGGAAACATCTCCTTAATACCGAGGACTAAGTTTTTCGTCTTTACAAGGTAAGGAGAGAAGTTGATAGCCATCAGAGGTAAAAGTTTATTGTTTCGGTCATGTTGCATAATATTGCAACAGCATTGTATTGAGGTGTAAGCTCACTAAACCGTACAGTGGTCACAAAAGAGCATGAAAATTAACATGGACGCCCTTAACTTTTGCCTAATGTAACCATACAGACAAAGCTGAACAATTTTTTTTCAACTTACTTTATGGTAGATGTCCTGAATTCCTTGTGAAAAGGGTAAAAATTGTCAATTTTCTGGAAAAAATTGTCTTGTGTGCAGGACGTTAGCATTTCAACTAAGGCCTGTTTTCATAATAGCGGCGGCCGCCGTATTACTGCAGCCGACGCAGCTTTAGACTGTTACTATGCAGGTGACTTTTAACATTAGACCATCCACACTCGATCACGTATCACGATTTCTGATAAGCTGGGTAATTCACGCATGAGGGATTTCGCGGCAGCCGCGGTATAGGAATTGCCAACACGATAAATAACAGATTAGATGTACGCAACCGCCGCGGTATACTATAAGACTTTGTCATTGTGAAAATAATCACATTTGGTAGACGCGACCGCCGTGGCATACGAGTTCATGATCTTCAAATTAAATTTAAAACAGAAAATAGTTGGACCTATCTTCTGTTTTGTCTTCTTTATTCCCGGAAAATTTTGATTTAGTTTTCCCATATGAAAAAGGTTATATTTAGAGAATTGTAAAGTTAATTGTTGCATATGTTTTTGGCATGAAGAAAGTAAAGAAAAATAGGTTTATCCTACCTCACCATGCCCACTGCGGTGTAACGATTGTCAAATTAAATTCGAGGGAAAAAAATAGAATCTCCTGTTTTGTTTATTCCCTTGAAGTTTTGACATAGTTTTCCCATATTGAAAAAAGGTTAAATCAAATTTTGGGATGCGTAAGGGCAGGAATTAACTGAAATAAAAAAAAAGTTTATCCTACCTTACCATCCTGAAAATATAAATTAATTCCATATATTCCATATAAATGTGCTACAGTGTGTCCTTTCTTCTCCTCTCTATGTCAAAGATTTTATAATCTCCTCGGCCCTATATTTTGTTTTTCCAATCTACCTATTCCTAAAGTAATAGCTGGCCCAGAAGAATTTGTGTTGAAGGTTAGAAACACATAAGAATAAATTAATCAAACCAGGGTAGCAATGCAAAGAAATCAAAAAAATTCATACGCAACGATGACCTTTGGCCTATTGTTGAAAATATTCCAGCTTTTAAGAGTGTTATAAAAACATTGAAGAAATTCTTATTTTACACCTATTGTGATAACAATTACAGATTTATCCATGTCTTTTAACATGTACTTCAAAGAGTAACAATTATTTTACACTAATAATTGTATTTACAGACGGATTAAATATTTGCCTGGGCATTGTTGTTGCTTTTATGACCAGATTATGCATCCCAAAATCAGCCCGTGTTGACATAAATTAATGAGGTAGCAGCCTGCTCATGCTCAAAACTCGGCAACATTCTCACGCCTTGTGATTTGTCTTCCCTAGTTGCGAAATTCACTGCTATAGCGTTTCTCAACATGTGTAGTTACAGACAATAAACGAACTAATTATGAAGTTAACATGACAACCAAACATGCACCTTTCCTCACTATACAGCCACAAAAATTTGATAATTTGTAGTAATATCAAAGTTGCAGGCAGTCAAGAATGTTAAGAGTTGATTAAGTTATCAATATTTCAATAAATATTACCTCAATTATGTTCCACAGGCAGGAAATTCATAAATCTGGACATAAGAGACCAAGCTTAAAGTAAAGATAAATGAATCGAATGAAATGTTCGCTGTTTTGACAAAGTGGCAAATGTGCAAAAAAAAAAATGTTTTTTTTTACATATAGGCCTAGTGACGAATATACAATTGTTTGATTGTTGCAACTTGTAGCTTTAAGTGTTTGTAATATATTTATTATTTACATTGAAATAATGTTTAGTCATAGAAAACTAAGAAAAAATAAATTTAACATAATAATGTGCATTTAAAAGCTATCGTCAGTATTCTAAGATGAATACAAAACTTTTTGAGTCAATCTAGGCATTGTCACTATGTCAACACAGGGACAAAATGATACTAATTTTAACTTGTAAAAAAGTTTGAATGTAAAAACATAGTTTGACCTACTGAGAATGAATCAGCATTTCTCTCCCATCCCCTCCTGTCTTATGATAATACAAAATTACAAGTGCATAGTTTACTTTTAAGTTAACAGCAAGGAAAGACAACATATAAACATTTAAAGGCTTTAAGCCAGCCCTTGAAGTACTCACAACATTCCCAGCTGTTTTTCCAATTGCCATGGACGTCCTGTAGCGGAAACCAATGTTATGTAAATCATCCTTAACTAACACTTATCAGAAATTTCATTTAAACAAAGTTTTCAGTTATTTCATTCTGATTTGAAAATATAATCTTTATTGGATTTATCGATCGCACTAACAGCATGCCACACTTAAGTCTTTTCATATGGACATCCTATTTTCTCATCCCACCTTTAATAGTTGTACTGACCCACTTCTCGGTGAATATGTTCAGAAATCAATCAGTGCTGCTAGAAAAGTTACTTTAATGAACATCCCAATGGGAATTCTTTTGAAGAGGGTGTAGTTGTGCTTGAATTTGAATGGAAAATTGTTTTCTCGAATGATATTCAAGTAGAATGACACACCCAGTCACACCCACTAAACCTGCAATCCTATTGGTCTTGGGAATTCTTATGATGAAAATGCCATGCCACAGGCCTGGGATGAGTGGGAAATTACCAAAGATCATCGTGTGGTTGTATTAAGTATAATGTTCTCGTGGTTTTCTTGATTCATTGTCAAGTAGAATCACACACCCACTAAACCTGCAATCCTCTTGGTCTTGGGATATCTTAGGATGCAGTGCCTGGGTCCGAGGGATGAGTGGAAAATCACTAAAGGTCATTGTGTGGACGTATTCACTATGTAACATGTCTGAAGAATTAAATACATGAAAACATGAAAATGTTAAAGAGGAGAATGCAACTGTGACTTGTTTGTCTCTTAATTTAATTAATACGATTTATATTTAAAAAATCTGTCACAAATTATGCAATGAATCACCTTTTAATTTATTCACAACTTGATACTCTGATAATTATATTGGTAAACATTGAAACATATGATCCCATTACGAGTCGTGTTGCATGAAGTTCGTTAAGTGTCTATGGTTACCTGCGTACTGCATTCATTTTGTGTTTGGCAGTAAAATTTATGTGCAAAGAATTCTGACACAGGATTATTTTATTTGACAGAGACTGAGAGAGGTTTAATTTTTGGGATCAATAAGGTTGCAGATAAAATTTTATCTTATTACATTCAATTGCATGTTAACATCCGACTTCTAGGCCTAACGAATTAATATGCTAGTAGAGCAGTACATAAGCACGTGACCTTTTTTTAATACCAGGACAACTGACAGCCTGGAAATGGTTGCAATTTGTAACTTACGCAATTTTGCAATTTGTAAATTACGCAATTTTGCAATTATTTTCTTTCATGAAATTATATTTCTTATGAAATTATTTTGTAGGTATATCATTCCCGAATATGTATTTTGGCAGTATTTTTGTTTTTAGCCCATTTTGTAAAGTTAATTTTCTAGCTTTTTCTTTAAAATATTATCGTTGGCGACACTTTTCTTGTAAGTATTGCCGCTGACGGTACTTATCGGTACTTCACTACTCTTGTATTCATAGTACCGTACCGGAACTGGAATTTACCGGTACTTCTGCGAGTACCGGTATACTGTGCAACGTTATGCCTCGGGTCTCCTGTCTCTTGGTATGTTTTCCAACATGACCAAATGCTTCTGCCACACCCTTGACCTTGACTCCCTCCCTGTGACCTACATGCTACCTCCATAGACCATCCCTCAGCCTCAGTCCTCAAAATTTTAATCATTCAGGCCACCAACAAATTAGACAGTTTTAAAAGAGTTTCCTCCATCATCATTCACAAGGTGCTTCACGGCCTTGTCGGCAACCTCCCTAAGGTGGTTTCTTCTACCTTCAGATCCGGCTATCTTCTGGTGCACTGCACCAGGGACACTCAAGCCACCACTCTCTCCACCAAAACCCTAGCTAACATCTGGTATTGACATAGCAGCTACCACCAGAGGTTGCGTTATAATTTTTTGCCTGGCGTATTTGGTTACGACAAGCCCTTGAATTTCGGCATATTTTGTGAATTTGCCGTTGTATGTACAGGGCACTTCCTAATGAACAGGGCATTGCATAACGTACAGGGCACTGCGCGCTAGCGAAGCATGCAAGTAATTGTTATCACACACGCTTGTGTAGGCCTGCCTTGCTAAAGTGAATGAAAATTGTGCTTAAAATACCATAAACATTAAACAATCGGATTCTTATTATCATGAAGATATTAAGAAAAAGTTCATACCCAACCTAATCCTTGTATATTGTTGATTGTTAAATCATGAAATTTGGGTTAACAATCCCAAAATAAACTAGAAAATACTTTCGTTTATCATATCCAAACTTTTATGAGGTTTTAGTGAACTTTGACCAATTGTCAACAATAATATACTATTCAGATCTCGAACACGCCTACTTCTTTACAGTATAGTAACTTGACTTGCAGATTGTGATCACTTCACAAATACATGATCAACACAGTACAGGAGGAAAGTAGAATCCTAGCTATTAATATTGTTGACAGCTGACAGCCTGCATTTAAAACAACATCAAAACTTTCATGTACACTCTACAGTGTATGTACATCATGTATAGGGCCTATGTACTAACCTACAGTGTATATGTATTTATGTAGAGCACTACGGGCATGTTGGATCATTCGGCCGTTAGTCTCGTAGTTGTGTCATTTTTCTTTTATTTATGAGTAATTCAAAATCATTTTTGTGCGAAATAAAACTTTGAATCGCATCAGATGGGAATCGCATCCCTAAAGTTGAAAACACAAAGTTCCTTGGTCTAACTCTAGACCCCAAGCTCACCTACAAGCCACACATCACCAACCTGAAACTAAAATGCAATAGCTCCCTCAACCTCCTCCGACTGCTCTCCAACACTACTTGGGGAGCGAACCGCTATGCTCTCCTCAAAATTTTCAGGCTCACCATTCGTGCCAAGCTTGACTATGGCAATATTGTTTACTGTGTCGCTCACAACTCATACCTCAACCACATTAACACCATCCAAAATGAAGCCCTCAGACTTTGTCTAGGAGCCTACAGGACCTCCCCAATCACTAGCCTTCATGTTGAAGCCAACGAACCCCCTTTTTACTTAGATGTAAAAAGCTTAGCCTCTCCTATGCTTTTAGAGTCCTCACCAACACCCAGAACCCTGTTTACAACCTCATTAGGTACCCCAATTTCTCCTCCCTCTTTGATAGGACTAAAACCCTATCGCCTTCCTTCAGCTTACGATTAAATCAGACCTCTTTCAACTTGGCATCAACCCCGCCCTCTCGGCACCTATTCCTGGCCCACTTTTCCGCCTTGGGCCACCCCCTTCCTTCTGTCCACCTAGACCTCTCCACTTATAACAAAACTCAAACTCACCCTAATCTCTTCATCAATCTCCACAACCAAATCAAAGACCAACTCTCAAATTACACCTCCATCTATACTGATGGCTCCAAGGAAGGCAACAAGACAGCTGCTGCTGCCATCATCCAAGACATCACCCTCAGTAGCAGACTTCCTGACCACTCATCCATCTTTTCAGCCGAGGCTAAGGCCATTCTCCTCGCCCTCAACTTTATTGAGTACTCTCCTCTTAGTCACTTTGCCATTTTCTCTGACTCAAAGGCTGTTCTTACTTCATTACTCAATCTTAAATGGGATAACCTCACCTGCCACCTCCTCCTCCGGAAACTCTTTTCTCCCACCCTCTGCAGGAAAAGTGTTCTTTTCTTCTGGATACCCAGCCATGTTGGCATCCCTGGCAATGACAGGGCTGATACAGCTGCTAAGCTTGCCCTTAACCTCCTCCCTTCCCCTTTTCCCAAAACCTTCTCTGACATCAAACCGCTTATCTCTTCTCTTGTTCGTGACCGCTGGCAAACCTTATGGAACTTCCAAATTGATAACAAACTCCATGTTATCCAGCCCACAATCCCGATCAAATCCACCATCAACAACCTTTCTCGTATCGACAACGTTCATATTACCCATCTTAGAATTGGTCACACCCACCTCACTCACTCCCACCTCCCCATTGGTTTCCCCCAACCCCTCTGTAACAATTGCCACTGCATCCTCACAATCCAACACGTTCTCCTTGCTTGCCCCCTGTACAACCTTCCCAGAGCTTCTCTCGCTCCCACAACTCAATTGCTGAGTTCTTCCAAAAATCCTCCAGATAAAATAGTCTCCTTCCTTCAGCATGCATCCTCTACAACCATATTTAATTCTCCTCTTTCACCCCCTCTCTACTTTGTTTTTAGTTTTACCCATGCACCTCCTCTCTCGATCACAGCTTTCTGGCTTTTGTTCTTGAATTTCTCTCATTCTTCCCCTGGTCTCTTTCCTTACTACCTCTAAAATGATCTGACCTCTCAGGCACAATTTGACCTTCGTTGTCGTGGTGCCGTTAAGACCTCATCAAACAAACAAACAAACAGAGAGGTAAGATGTTCATGATTTTTATTTATGTTAATGAAAAACTCTGGCGTAAAATTGCACATGCTATATCTAAATCTTACGACGCAGGTACAACCTGTGTGTAAGAAATTTTAGCCATGGCGTAATATATGGCAAATTTGTCGTCAACGCGATCTCTGGTTACCCACCGTTCCCTAAACTCAAGCAAAGGCATCATCAGAGCTAGGGACCTTGCCAACTTGACAAATAATGACCTTGGAGAGGAACTTGCCAGCCAACACATAACTGAGCCCCGTCGTCTCGTCCTCAAGAGAGATGGTGCTGAAACGTCCACCAATAACATCTTCCTGACTTTTGCCACACCAACCCTCCCCTCCCACATCACTGCCGGCTATCTAAGAATCTCCGTCGCCCCATGCATTCCCAACCCCCTCTGCTGTCATAAGTGTCAGACTTATGGGCATGGAAAGAGCTCTTGCCACTGCCAAGCACGCTGTGGCAATTGTGGAGCCTCGGACCATGACAGCGCCTTTTGCACCAACACTCCACACCGCACCAACTGCGACGGTATTCACCCAGGCAACCAGCCCTTCTTCTCAAGATACTGCCCCACCTGGCTTCAGCAAAAACAGATAACTAAACTGAAACCCTAAATCCCATCACCACTTACTTAGAGGGCAGGAAGCAATTTCTCGCTTCCCTCCACTCCAAACCTTCCTACTCGAGTACAGTCTCCTCATACACCAATTCCACCCCCACCCCCCTCCTAACACCACTAAAACTGACACACATGCCCAAACCGACCTCACCTGGCACTACGAGTCCTAAGTCCATCGCCTTTGCCAACAACTCAACCACACCCATTACACAAACCACCTCCACTACTACTTCTCTCCCCAACCTTCTTTCCTCTGCTAAGCTAAGATAACCCCCATACCCCACCCCAACACCTCAAATGTCATCAAACTCAAGCCAACCTGGCCAACAAACGACAAACCAACCAACAACAAATCAACAAACAACCCATCATCCAAACCCACATGTATGACACTGAAGAGAGGATGGATTGTTCGATTACCTAACCCACCAAACATACTTCTTGTTCAACTTTCAAAACCACCGCCCCCAAAGAAACAGGAACAGATCCAAAGAAAATACTAGCCAACCCAAATACAGCAGATTTTTCTTCGAAATACCCCCCCCCCCCCCCCTCCCCCCCTCCATCTTTCCTCATGGTGTACCGGAAAAAATTATCTCCTTCCTTCATCATGCCTCCCTCTACGACCATATTTAATTCTTCTCTTCCACCCCCTCTCTACTTTGTTTTTGTTTCAACCATGCACCTCCCCTCACGATCACAACCTTTTGTCTTTAAATTTCTCTCATTCTCCCCGTTTCCTTTACTTCCTACCTCTAGAATGATCTGACCTCTCAGGCACAATTTGACCTTACTTGTTGTGGTGCCGTTAAGCCTTCATCAAACAAACAAACAACAGAAACAACTACAGTAATATTCACAACATTATACAATGGAACATCAGAAGCCTCAAGGCCAACTCAGAATAAATTGACCTTTTGGCCACCACGTTCAACCCGGTCGTCTTCTGCTGCCTACAAGAAACTTTTCTGAAAACCACTGACCATTATTCCCTCAATAACTTCTCTTGCTATCATAAACATCAAGAGGATGCCGACAGTGTCTCCATTCTCGTTAGACACGATATCCCACACACCCCTATTCATGTGAATACCGATCTTCAGGCCATCTGTATCTCAATTTCCCTCCACAAAACCTTTACTCCTTGCAGTATCTGTTTTCCCCCCTCCCCTTCCACGCAGCAAACCAGCCTTAACAACCTTATCTCTCAGCTTCCCTCCCCTTTCATCCTTCTTGGTGATTTGAACACCCACAACCCCCTGTGGGGCTCCAATACCACCATCCCCAGAGGCAAGCTCATCGGAAAACACTCCTTTGACAGCACAACCTCTCCTTATTCAATACTAACTCCCCCACCTATCTTCATTAGCCACAGGCTCCCTCACCTGCATTGACCTGTCTATCTGCTCCTCCAACCTCCTTGATTTTGGCTGGAAGGTCACTGCTGACCTCTGTAGCAGTGACCATTACCCTCTCCTGATTCACTCCAACCTTCAAACCCCCATTGACCATACCCCCAACTGGAACCTTAAGAAAGCCAACTAGTCCCTTTTTGAAACCCTCTGTAACTCTCACCTCTCCTCCCATCTTCTCGAGGCTGAGGATCCCATGTCAAAATCTCCAAGGCCCAAACCACCCCAACCCCTGGTTTAACAATGACTACAAAACTGCCATCAAGAACAGGAAAAAAAACCCCAGGAAGTTGATAAAACTAAGCTGACCAAGCACAACCTTAACCTCTTTGCATCAGCCATGCCAAAGCCAGGCGCACTTTCAAAGACTGGTTTTACAGTAAAACCAACACTTGGAACAACTTCATCTCTTCTCTCACCACCAACACCAACAAGATTTGGAATATGGTAAACAGCTTCCACGGCAGGGTGGGCGTCTCCCATCTCTTTTGGAATGGCAATCTACTCACTGAGAAAAAGGATATCGCTAATCACCCCTCTCACCTCATCTGAATTAAAGCAAGCCATCAATAAAACGATGCTGGCTGCACCTACAAGGGCCCAGATAACATCCCCTATCAGTTCCTGAAACACCTCCCCAACAAGGCCACCACTACTCTACTCACCATCCTCATCCACATTTGGTCCTCACACTCCTTTCCCTTTACTGTATCTGAAGGACAGCTGTCATCATCCCCCATCCTCAAACTGGGGAAGGACAGCACAGACCTCTCCAGTTACCGCCCCATCACCTTCACCTGCGGTCTCTGCAAAATTATGGAAAGGATCATCAACCAGAGACTACTGGTTCCTCGATACCCAACAGAATCTTCTCCCCTCACCACAGCGGCTGCCGGAAATGTCGCAATACCTTAGACCAGTTAATCACGCTCTACGCTGCCATTTAGGAATCCTTTACTGAAAAGGAACACCTCATTGCCATCTTTTTCGATCTCGAGGAAGCTTGGCCCCAACATCAAATGTGCCCTCTACATGGACGACTTCACCATCTTCTACTCCTCCCCAAGCTTTTCTCTCGATGAAAATAGGCTCCAACTCAGCCTCAACCGGCTGCAAGACAGGTGTAACAATAACGGATTTAAATTCTCCAAAGATAAGACAGTCTGCATGCACTTCTGTCATTTTTAACAACCTACACCAACCCGAACCTCGTGCTCAATGGCAATCGCATCCCAAAAGTTCACCAAACTAAGTTCCTGGGTCGTCTAAACCTAGACTTCAAGCTGTCCTACAAGCAACACATCACCAATCTGAAACAGAAATGCAACAACTTCCTCAACCTTCGCCACCTCCTCTCCAGCACTACTCGGGGTGCAGACCCCTACGCTTTCCTGACAATTTTCAGGCTCACCATTCTTGCAAAGCTCGACTATGGCAATATTGTCTACTGTGCTGCTCACATCTCTTACCTCAACCACATCAACACCATCTAAAATGAAGCCCTCAGGCTTTGTCTGGGTGCCTACAAGACCTCCCCCATTACCAGTCTTTACATTGAAGCCAAGGAACTCCCCTTTCTGCTAAGGTGTAGAAAGCTTAACCTTTCCTATGCTTTTAGAGCCCTCGCCAACATCCAAAACCCTGTCTACAACCTCACTAGGTATCCCAATTTCTCCATCTTCTTCCACTTGAATAAAACTATATCTCCTTCTTTCAGCTTGTGCATCAACCCAACCTCCATCATCTGTACATCAACCCCGCCACTCTTGACATCTTCTCCTGGGCCACTCCCCCCCTCCCCCTTCCCGATCCACCTTGACCTCTCCACTCATCACAAAGCCCAAACCCACCCCAACATCTTCATCAACCAAATCAAAGACCAACTCTCCAACTACACCTCCATCTATACTGATGACCCCCAAGGAAGGCAACAAGACAGCTGCTGCTACCGTCATCCAAACCATCACCCTCAGTAGCAGGCTTCCCAACTACTTGTCCATCTTCTCGGCTGAGGCCAAAACCATCCTCCTCACCCTCGACTATATTGAGTATTCCCTGCTCAGACATTGCCATCTTTTCAGACTCCCAAGTCTGTCCTTCTTGACTGAACTTCAAGTGGGATAACCCCACGTTTCACCTCGTCCTCTGCAGACTCTCCCCCCTCCCCCCGCCCTCACCCTCTGCAGGAAACGTAGTATTTTTTTCTGGATACCCAGCCATGTTGGCATCTCCAACCATAACAGCTGAATAAGCTGCTAAGCCTGCTCTTAGCCTCCTCCTATTCCCATCCCCAAAACCCAATCTGACATCAAACAGTTTATTGCTTTCCTAGTTCGTGACCGCTGGCAAACTTCATGGGTCGCCCAAATTGAAAACAAACGGCACAACATTAAGCCTACCACTCCAACCAAACCCATCATCCACAACCTCTCCCGAATAGACAACGTCCACATTACTCGTCTTAGAATATGCCACACCCACCTCTCCCACTCCCACCTTACTAGCTCCCCCACTCCTCTGCAATAATTGCCATTGCTTTCTCACCATCCACTATGTCCTCCTTGCCTGCCCCCTGTACAACCTTCCCAGAGGTTCCTTCACCCCTCACAACTACATATCTGAGCTCTTGTGGATAAAAGGATCTCCTTCCTTTACCGTACCTCTACAACCATGTTTATTCCTCCACCCCCATCCTCCTACCTACTTTCACCGTTTCCCTTTTTTACACCCTTGCACTTCCTCTTTCGGTCCTCAGACTTCTCCTATTATCTTTTTTCTTCCTCTAGAATGATCTAACCTCTCGGGCACAATTTTACCCTTGTTGTCTCGGTGCCGTTAAGCCTATACAAAGAAAGAAACAAATTTAAAACATTATCTCTGCCAAGAAACAAATTATATCTTTTTAAATTACTTTTCATACTAATGGAGAGTTAACACAATTATTAGAAAGATATTAAGAATTGAAGAGTAAAAAACTATAAAGAAAGCAAAATTAAGTCATAATTTCTTGCCAGTAGTAATCTTTCATTAAAAAAGCAATTCACTTGTTTCTATTTTGTTAATTTAATGGGTTCTGTTTTCATCAATGTGTTTTTATGCAATACAATTAAACAACCCAAGTTTTGATTGCCTCTCACATTGCTGAAGCTTTTTTTTAAAACGTGCAATAATGAATAAATAGATAGAAATAGATAATAAGAAGCCCAAAGCATAAATAATATAAGTATTATTAAATCAGTAACAAGTTGGTGTATGACCTACTGTATCAAATGGGTTTCAATTTGGGTAAGAAATTGGAATGTCTGACCAGGGATTCATCCAGCTTCCTGAGAAACAAATCTTTAAAACGCCTTTTATCAGCCCGAGCCATTGAACAATTTGAACATGAAGAGAGAGCTGAAATAAAAGATAAAGTGTCTGTGGATAAGAATTGAGGAAGTTATCAAAATGATTCTACTCAAACTTTGGTCAATATGTGTGGTATAGAGGAAACTATTTGAGAACTGTATAGCACAGGATGGTCATTGTCTTTCTTCGTGTCAGGTCAGGAAGTACGAGATTTTTCAAAAGTGTGAAGAGCCAACATGTGTACTTTCATTTACAGGTTCCCTAACCAAGGTACATGTAATGGTAGGAGTTTCATTCCCTGCATGGTTCTCTGAACACTTCTTGAAAAGAGCAGGGTGCTCATCCACTTTCAATCCTGGCAAATTCATCGGGTACACACTGAAAACAAGTCATTGTGACTTACGTGTGCTTTCCCCGGCATATGCCTAAAAGTGAAATATGAAATATCAGGTGTTTCAAGAAATTTATAATATTTATCTTTATTATATTAGAAGCAAACTGAACTACAGTACACATCTTTCTGTTTTGTTTGTAATCTGGGATGAGATGTAACAGGGTGTGGCACCAGCTGCAATAGCTGGAATCTTCGTAATTTCTTTTTATGTAGTAATGCACTTGTCAGTTGTATGACTCACCCCTGCTACCCCCAGCAATGTCAGTCACAGGTGGGTCATTGACATATAAAATATTATCTCACATGTGCGTCATTGTACCAAATTGTCAGTCACCAAAGTGACTCTGGGGTGGGTCAATTTACTTCAGACCCATTGACTTTGAACAGAGGTGATTGATTTGGGTAAGTTATTTCACAAAAAATGTCAGTCACCAAAGTGACTGAGGGGTTTGTCAATGGACATAATTTGACCACAAACTTTGGTGCAATGACTCACCTTGTCTGGGGGTGTATGGTGAGTCACACAATTGACAAGTGCATAAATTTGTTAAATATTACCACACAGGTAACAAATTCAGAATTTAAATAAAAAGATGTATAAACCAACTGACAGTACTTCTATTTATTCTGCATAACATTTTTTGTTCCTTCAGATGGCACAAATGACATGGCTTTTGCTCATTTGTGGTGTATTCAGACTGACATCAGGATTCTACATGCCTGGTGTTGCACCCGTAGAATTCAAATCAGGAGAACAAGTTGACATAAAGGTAAAAATCAATATGATTTGGTATGTTTAGTTCCTATATTGCAAGTTACAGATATACCAGTGTCACAATATGTATGAACAAAGTGATACACAATTTGTGAAATATTAAATTTCTTACCCAGAAAGGTACTGCTTAGCTTTTGTTACAGCTTGGTATATACTCTATCAACTCTGAAATGAAATTTAAACACCTTTTAGTGTTTGTTTGATATTTCCATAGTAAGCACATTACATTTTACTCATTTCTGATCAAAATAAAGAATTAAGACAGTCCTAAGTAGTGTGTGTTTCGTTTGAAGAGTCAAGCCTTTTGTGGTACTTTCCAGTTACAATAGACATAGTTTAGGTGTGTATTCCAGTTACAATGGATATTACAATGCTTCTAGGTATGGCTTCTTTAATTAATCAGTGGATCTAAAAGAGAAAGTGCAATGATAAGTGATATTTTTGTTATTCATACTTTCATGATTTGCAGTTTTATAACAAAAACTTAGGTTGTTGAGTTCAGCTGACCCAAGAATTTTAAGTGGAAATCTGCTCATGAACTGTTCATGAAGTAATCAGTGTCAGTTAAGTGCCACAGTGTAGAGTAGGCTATGTTACAATTGATATTTAAAGTGTACAATGGAACATTAGGAGCCTTAAGGCCAATTCTGAAGAAATTGACCTTCTGGCCTCCACCTTCAAGCCGATCGTCTTCTGCCTACAAGAAACTTTCTTGAAAACTACCGACCATTACTCCCTCAACAACTTTGCTTGCTATCACAAACATCAAGTGGACGCCAACAGGGCCTGTGGTGGCGTCTTCATTCTAGTTAGACACGAAATCCCACACAGCCCTGCTCGTGTGCACACAGACCTTCAGGCCATCTGTATTTTTATCTCCCTACACAAAACTTTCACTCTTTGCAATATCTATCTCCCTCCCAACACAAAACTTGCACTCTTTGCAATATCTATCTCCCTCCCAACACCAACATTCAACCAACTAGCCTTAACAACCTCATCTCTCAGCTTCCCACCCCCTTCATCCTTTTTGGTGACTTCAATGCTCACAACCCTCTGTGGGGCTCTAATTCCACCACCCCCAGAGGCAAGCTCATCAAAAACGTTCTTCGTCAGTACAGCCTGTCCTTACTCAACACTAACTTCTCGACCTACCTTCATCCTGCCACAGGCTCTCTCACCTGTACTGACCTGTCTATCTGTTCCCCTAACCTCCTCCCTAATTTTAGATGGAGAGTCACCGCTGACCTCTGTGTAGTGATCATTACCCTCTTCTTATACACTCCAACCTTCAAATCCCCTTTGACCACACCCCTAATTGGAACATCAAGAAGGCTGACTGGCCCCTTTTTGAAACCCTCTGTGACTAACATCTCACCCCCCATCTCCTCGAGGATGAGATCCCATGTCTAACTTCAGTAATATCCTTATCAACATCGCCACCTGCTTAATTCCCAAAACCTCCAAACCTCCAAATCATCCCCCCAACCCCTGGTTCTCTGATGACTGCAAAACCGCCATCAAGAACAGAAAAAGAGCCCTCAGGGGCTTTAAAACTAACCTGACCACCCATAACCTCAACCTCTTTCGCATCAGCCGTGCCAAGGCCAGATGCACTATCAAGGTCAGTAAAACCAACACTTGGAACAAGTTTATCTCTTCTCTCACCACCGACACCCCCACTAAGAAGATTTGGAGAATGGTTAACAGCTTCCACGGCAGAGTAGGCAAATCTCCCATCTCTCTTGGAATGATGACCTTCTTACTCAAAAAAGGACATCGTTGACCACCTCGCCGCCTCTTTCAGCAACTTCTCGTCCTTGATGAACTACTCCAATGCTTTCAAAACCAAAAAAGCTTGCGATGAAGCCCGGAGAATCACTTTTCCCTCCGACAACTCCGAAAGCTCTAACATTTCTCTCACCCTTTCTGAATTAAGCCAAGCCATCAACGGCGCTGGCTGCACCTCCAAGGGCCCAGATAACATTCCCTACCATTTCCTGAAACACCTTCCCATCAAGGCCACCATTACCCTACTCACCATCTTCAACCACATTTGGTCCTCACACTCCTTCCCCTTATTTGGAGGACAGCTATTGTCATCCCCATCCTTAAACCGGGGAAAGACGGTACCGACCCCTCCAGCTACTGCTTCATCGCCCGAACTTGCTGTCTCTGTAAAATTATGGAAAGGATCATTAATCAGAGACTAAACTGGTTCCTCGAGACCAACAGTATCCTCTCCCCTCACCAAAGCGGCTTCCGAAAGCGTCGCAATACTCTAGACCACTTAAATACGCTCGACACCTCTATCCGGGAATCCTTTGCAAAAAAGGAAGACCTCATTGCCATATTTATTGACTTCGAGAAAGCTTTCGACACTACTTGGAAATACGGCATTACCCGCAAACTTCACACCATCGGCCTCAGAGGCCACCTCTCCATCTTTATTCAAAACTTCCTCTCACCCAGGCAGTTCCAAGTTCGTATTGGCCACACCCTCTCCAACCTGTACCCCCAAGAAGAGGGCGTCCCCCAAGGCAGCATCCTCTCTCCCACTCTCTTCAACCTGAGCATTAATGACATCGCGAATAAGCAACACATCACCAACCTGAAACTAAAATGCAACAGCTCCCTCAACATCCTCCGACTCCTCTCCAACACCACTTGGGGAGCAGACCGTTATGCTCTCCTCAAAATTTTCAGGCTCACCATTCATGCCAAGCTTGACTATGGCAATATTGTCTACTGTGTCGCTCACAATTCATACCTCAACCACATCAAGACCATCTAAAATGAAGTCCTCGGGCTTCGTCTAGGAGCCTACAGGACCTCCCCAATCACCAGCCTTCATGTTGAAGCCAACGAACCCCCCTTTCCACTTAGATGTAGAAAGCTTAGCCTCTCCTATGCTTTTAGAGTCCTCACCAACACCCAGAACCCTGTTTACAACCTCATTAGGTACCCCAATTTCTCCTCCCTCTTTGATAGGACTAAAACCCTATCGCCTCCCTTCAGCTTACGCATTAAATCAAACCTCTTCCATCTCAGCATCAACCCCGCCACTCTCGGCACCTACTCCTGGCCCACTTTTTCTCCTTGGGCCATCCACCTCCCTTTTGTCCACCTAGACCTCTCCACTTATCATAAAACTCAAACCTACCCTTACCTCTTAATCAATCTCCACAACCAAATCAAAGACCAACTCTCAAATTACACCTCCATCTATACTGATGGCTCCAAGGAAGGCAACAAGACAGCTGCTGCTGCCATCATCCAAGACATCACCCTCAGTAGCAGACTTCCTGACTACTCATCCATCTTTTTAGCTGAGGCTAAGGCCATTCTCCTCGCCCTCAACTTTATCGAGTACTCTCCTCTCAGCCACTTTGCCATTTTCTCCAACTCAAAGGCTGTTCTTACTTCATTACTCAATCTTAAATGGGATAATCTCACACGCCACCTCCTCCTCCAGAAACTCTTTTCTCCCACCCTCTGCAGGAAAAGGGTTCTTTTTTTCTGGATACCCAGCCATGTTGGCATCCCTGGAAATGACAGGGCTGATGCAGCTGCTAAGCTTGCCCTCAACCTCCTCCCTATTCCTTTTCCCAAAACCCTCTCTGACATCAAACCGCCTATCGCTTCCCTTGTTCGTGACCGCTGGCAAACCTCATGTATATCCCAAATTGATAACAAACTCCATGTCATCCAGCCCACAATCCCGATCAAATCCACCATCAACAACCTCTCTTGTATTGACAACGTTCATATTACCTGTCTTAGAATTGGTCACACCTACCTCACTCACTCCCACCTCCTTATTGGTTCCTCCCAACCCCTCTGTAACAATTGCCACTGCATCCTCACTATTTATCACGTTCTCCTTGCTTGCCCCCTGTACAACCTTCCCAGAGCTTCTCTCGCTCCCTACAACTCAATTGCTGAGTTCTTCCAGAAAAATCCTCCGGATAAAATTATCTCCTTCCTTCATCATGCTTCCCTCTACAACCATATTTAAATCTCCTCTTCCACCCCCTCCCTACTTTGTTTTTGTTTCACCCATGCACCTCCTCTCTCGATCACAGCTTTCTGACTTTTGTTCATGAATTTTCTTTCATTCTCCCCCTGTTTTTTTTCCTTCCTACCTCTAAAATGATCTGACCTCTCAGTAGAGCTGTGAACGTTTAGGGATTTTAGTAAACGTGTACACGCCAAAAAAAGCGAGCGTGTATCGTGTACACGAGTTTAGTACCGTAATTTTTAAAAATACACCAAAATTGCTCCAAAACTACAAGGCGAAGTAAAAAAAATCGCGCAACTAGTATGGCAAAAGTACTGGCTGCATTGCCAAAATAGACGCTGAGTTTTGCTTTCAAAATTGTAAAAAGTTTACTTCTACGGTACAAATTATCATTTTTATGGAAAATATGCATGGAAATTCAGTTTAGAGAGAACAGATAACTTCCTTTCAATGTTATTTAAACTCAACATTGCGTAACTTGTTTGTCCTATTCGCTACGGCTTTCAAAGTTCTGTGAAAATCTTGCATACTGAGGCCTATGATATACCTCGCCGTAAAACATTTCAAAATTACGCCACCACCACCAGGAAGTTCTGAAATAATAGTCCTCTCGATAAAATGGCCGCCTTCTTTGCGAAGCATGCAGAATTTCAGCTTTGTTAAAACCTTTTTCTGTTTATTTATTATGCAATATTTTTTCTTTCTTGCAAAATTTATTTGACGCATCTGGTAATATTTACATGTAAATGTACTGATTGTCACGATTCAAGTGTTTTTTGATCGATGAAACGGGCCTTGATTGCGTGGGATTTAAAGCCTTATGGCCTAACGTTAGGCCTATTGTTAGTTTCACTGTTTACTGCTGCACATTCGCGGTGCATTTTACAAGTTAGATTACTCAGATTTTGGCGAAATTAAAGTGCATAATATCCCCATTCATTAGTGATTACTGCGCATTTGTGATTCGCACATTTGAAAAAGATTATGCTAATCGGGTTTACAGTTTGTAAAAAATCATTGATTGGAATTTTGTCAGCCGAATGTGTGTGTGATTTGAATCATGAATATTGATTTTCAACGGCAAGACACTGGGTCTATAATGTATGAAAAACGATTACTCGCAATGAAGTATTTAGTAAACGTTTACAAGATTTGCGAGCGTGTAGCAAGTACACGCTAAACGGTCACAGCTCTACCTCTCAGGCACAATTTGACCCTAGTTGTGGTGCCGTTAAGACCTCATCAATCAATCAATCAATCAATCAAAGTGTCATGTCCTACAGGTATGTACTGTATCAAGTGACTCTCATTTATTGTACTACAGTATTTTTCACAATATAACTTTCAATTTCAAATGCCATTTTATATGATATGGAAGCATTTGTATTATGCAATATTATGACATACATTGACCTAACCCAACAAAGTTCCATTAGTGTATTTAAAAGTAGGGTGTGGAAAGAGAAAGTAGATTTAATACACACAGTGCCAGAAAAAATCTTCAGATCACATCATTTGAAATTTTATGGCAGAAAGACAAAGACTAGACTGAAAGTGGTTATTGTTTTGTGCAAGGTGTCCCAAATGCCCCAATGTTTAGATTTGATAGTACATTGTATATGCAAGCTTATAGGAAGTCTTTTTCTCAGCATGAAGCATAGGATTGCTTCATATAGTTTTTAGTAATGTATGTAAGCTGTTAGACTTGCCATCAGTCAATTTATCAATTTCTTTTTCCTCAAATATTTAGTATTTTCATTTTTATCATCCAGATTTTAATTAGTGCATGCAAGTGAGTTTTTCATTTTGTTATATTTCCTTTATGTTACTCATCTGTTTTTTCCTCAGGGTGTAAAACTGACCAGTACCAAAACCCAACTCCCCTATGAGTTTTACTCCATTCCTATGTGCAGACCAGAAGGTGACATAGTTTACAAAACAGAAAACCTTGGAGAAGTTCTGAGGGGTGACAGAATTGTGAATACAAAATATAATGTGAGTACCATAACAAAAGATGGCTGAACTGTGATATTTATTATCCCCGTGCCAACAAAGTTGGTGAAGACGGGATACAGCATCTTTACCATTAGTCCGTTCTTCCACCCATACGTTCACATTTATTGTCCATCCGATCAACTTCATGCATTGTTCAGCTACTGGGGAACAAAAGATTTCTGCCCAAGGAAAGGAATTTCAACTATTTCTAGGAAAATAGATTAATATAAAGCAGACTTGCTTGGGAAGAGCATATAACAAATGAATTCCAGTCTTAAATAGCAATTAAAGGATTTGTTTTAACATGGGAAAAAAAAAAACAGAGTTCTGGCATGAAAGAAGAAGAAAAGAACTGACGACTAAATAGAATTTATAATGAAGTGTCTTGGGAATGAATTGCAAAAACCAAGTCTTCTCTTGAACAGAGTGGAAACATAACAGACTTATGATAATCTCCAAATTAATCTGCAGTGAATTTTCATTCTGATTTGGTAGATACTGTAGATCAGTCCTGTCTGGTTTATAAGGGGAAAAAAGTTGAGCTTGTTTTTATTGGGAGTGTCAGATTAAAGTTAAAGGTGGGGGGAGGGGGGGGGGGAGGTGTAGAGGTTATAGGGAAGGTTGGCATGATGAGTTGCTTAAGAGTATATACGGTAGATGAGTGGATGGCAACAGGTGGGTTGGGGTTGTAGGTGAATGAATAATGGTAGGTCAATGGGAGATGGTAGGTGAATGGGGCATGATGGGGCATAGAGGATGGTAGTGATTGGAGGATGGTAGAGGAAAGGAGGATGACAGGTGAAAGGGATGGTAGGTGAATGGGGCATGTTGGGTTAATAGAAGTAAGGGGATGATAGTTACAGCAAAGAATGTTGGGTGGAAGATGGTAGAATGATTGATAGATGTAGAAAGTATGATGAAGGTGGGATTGCATGGGGGACAGGATGGGATGATATGTGGGACAGTTTGGAATGGCATGTGGGATAGCATGTGGGACAGGGTGGCATGTCATGTGAAACAAGGTGATGTCATGGTATTTATGACAGGCTGGGATGGCAAGTGGGAGAAGGTGGGATGACATGGGAGACAGGGTGGCATGACCTATGGGACAGGGTGGCATGTAATGAAATGTCATCTGGATTTCAGGTGGAATGGAATATAGGACAGGGTGGGATAGCATGTGGGATGGGATGGAATGGCCTGTAGGACAGGGTGGGATGGCACGTGGTACAGGGGGGGATGGCACGTGGTACAGGGTAGGATGGCACGTGGTATAGGGAGGGATGGGACAGGATGGCATGGTATATGTGACAGGGAGGAATGGCATAATGTGGGACAGGGTGGTATTGTATATGGGACAGGATGACAAGGCATATGGTGGGATGTCATCTTGAGTGCAGGTGTGATGGCATATCGGTCATGTGGTGGAATAGGATCTGGATTGCATGTATGATTTCCTGTAGGGAATTATGCAGGATGGGACATCATGTGGAACAGAGGGTGGGATGCTAGCTGTGACAGGGTGGAAAGCATGTTATTAGCGGCGAGAGGATTTGTATCGTTTGTGATGTCTGGTCACTTTATGTTGTTGTGAACATTTTGAAAATGTGGTTAATTTCTTCTGCATTGTAATATCACTTTTTAGAATGGCTGACTGACATTTACTGTAAGTTTTGTGGTACCAGGGTGAAATTGTCTTTTTCTTTATCAGAATCGTACAATAACTAAAAGTGGAATCTCAACCCAAATTGTTGATGTATTGTTCTTATTATGAATGAATGATTCTTACATGGATTTGGACAAAATTGAGTGGATTGATTTCATGTGTTGACTTTAAATTTCGGAGGACAGTGTCTAAATACTTTTGAAGATTTACCTCTTTCGACAATAATTTGTTCATGCAAGGCTTTGATTTGATTTGATCTGTGAGTTATATTTCTCTGATATCATCAAGTTTATATCATTAGTCATTTTGCCATTTGATTAAAGCAGGTAAAGATGAATGAAGAATTGACATGCACCAAGCTTTGTGAACAGAAGTTAACTGTAAAGGAGCTGGCAGTTTTATCTCAAAGAATTCTTGAAGATTATCACGTCCACCTGTAAGTACTCTGTCACACATTTGTCTAGATTCAAAGGTCTATATTGAAAGGTTAAAATCAGTGAGATATCATTCCAGACGAGTTGATATCTTTTCCTGTTATGTAGCATTTAATGTACAGTATAACACAAAAACTATATGAAGTAATATACAGTATAACACAAAAACTATATGAAGTAATAGACATCCTCTGTTTATGCATCCTCAGGGGCATTGCCCCCCTGAGGGCATTAGATAATATTTTTCATTTGATTAAATACAGCTTGTTTAAAAAAATTGCTCTGTCCAAAAAAAAGCAGATGTTTTTACGAAATAAATATTTTTTCTGTATACCTTTTAACACAATAAAACATTTACATTAACAATCACAAGCCATGGAAATGGCATCCTCAAAATATTGTTCTTTGCTACAATACAACTTAAAAATATAAAAAATAGGTAGGATAGCAAAAACAAAATTTTTAGTCAATACATTTGTAGGAATTATTTTGGGCCAGTAGGATTACAGCAAACAAACCAATTTGTTTACAGTGGGCTAAAGTAAGATTTATTACTAAATATCCAACTCACAGATAACCACCATAGGGACCTTCATAGCTTGGGAAAGGATGTAACCTCACTAGCAACCTTCATAGCTTGGGAAAGGATGTAACCTCACTAGCCACATGTTGATGGGACGTTTGGAGAATTTTCTCCCTTCCTCAGTTACAGGTTTATAAACTTCTATATCAGAACATATTTTACCGTTGTCCTAAGAAAAATAAGATATAGGTGGATACTAGTTATTTTTCACAAAATCCTTAACACTTATATTTAAAAGTCATTTTCATTAAAGATTATCATTAGAAGAAAAAAAAATGTCTTTTGATTATAGCTGTGAACAAAATTGATCTTGGTAGAATAATTCATTTTAAACCTTGACAACATAATTGTTTTCCAAAAAATTCCCTTGATTAAGATTGTGCTAATCATTAGGAAGTTAAACTTCTGTTGTTTAATATACCTATGTAGAAGAATAGTTTATTCTAATTATCCTGCGCATTATTTATTGTAGAAGAATAGGCGTTTCCACTACAAACCAAATAGAATATATGCTTTATTTACAAGGAATAAATTATTTCCTTTCATCATTTTACTGCATTTTTTCCTTGAAAGGGAGGGTTTCTGAAAGACAAACAACACCTGTGGCATGTGATTATATTGGGAGCATCAAAGAGAACTCTGTACACATTCAGCATTGTGTGTGCAAATTGTAATTAGCCATGTCAAAATGTGCTCTTTATACAGTCTTTTTACAGAGAAGTGCGTTTAATTCAGAGTGCGAGTGTAAGGCCAGGCTTAAAAAGTTGCTCGTTTGGTGTAACCCTTCTTATTCTGAAAAAGTGGGTTGGTAGGTACAGTAGGCAAAACATAAAAAAAAAAAAAAGGATTGTCTTTTACACTATATGTTGATTTTGGATGGGAGTAAGATCCCTAAACTTGTCAGAATCACACAGTCCACTCTCAAAACCCCATAAGTAGAAACAACATTAGCTAAATTGTTTTAGAATCAATTAGAAAACATGTAAATTATTCAAATCAGTTTAAAGTTTTATAGCATTTTGAAATCTCCAGCGTCAATATGCAAATTTCTCTGCAAGTATATGATGTATTACAGGGCAACCTTGGTGTTTTCTTTTGTAGATCATTTGTTTTATAAATGTTTATCATCCTTCCTTGAAGTAGTACAGCAAATTCTGACCATAATATATTGAGTTTTTACCATACCCTTTGTCAAGTTCTAGCAGGAATAGACTTTCCCATCATTTTCAGTGACTGAGATTTAGGAAAGAAATTAAAAGAATAACAAAACTTTCAAACTGAACACCTGAAATTTAGCTTAAATTAAACATTCATCATTGATAATCCATAACTGTCAGAAACTAGAAGTGCTATTTTCAAACTTTAAAACCTGATCTGCTCAGATTCTAATACTTTTTGGTTCCGATGCGATAGCATCAGGAACCTATGCGGTCACGATGGTGTGTGTGTATGCGTGTATGTATGCATGTATGTATGTGTGTTTGTGATGGCCAGCTTGTAAGTGCAATATCTCAAGAACAGTACACTGGATTAACGTCATATGTGGTACACAGATTCATGGTACATAGATGTGCCCTGTTGTTTTTGGTAGTGATATGTGTATTAATGAGTAGGCAGGGCCTAATGTAAAAATCTTGAAATATTCATATTTTAACAACCTCATGTCTGTTTTGTTTCATATTTGGTATAATTATGATCCTAGCTGGTGTGTACATGTTCATGATGTAAAAACGTTGAATTTCATTAATATGCATAGTGGGCGGGGCTTAACATGATTTAGTTGAAAAGAGCTTGTAAACACAGTATCTCAAGAACTATACATGGGATTCAGTTCATACGTGGTACACAGATAGCCCATGGTTTGTAGATGTGCCTAATTGTTTTTGGTGCAGATATCATGCATATTTATGAGTAGGTAAAAATCTTGAAATGTTCATATCTTTTGCAACCGCATGTTTGTTTTGTTTCATATTTGAGATAGTTATGATCTTAGCTGGTGTGTACATATTCATGATGTAAAAATGTTGAAATTCATTAATTTGTATTGTGGGAGAAGCTTAATATGATTTTGCTGAAAAGAGTTTGTGAACACTGTATCTCTAGAATGGTAAACTGGATTCATGTCATATTTGGTACACAGATAGCCCATTGTCTTGTCTGTAGATGTACCGTTTTTGGTGGTGATATTATGCATATCGTTCATGATGTAAAAATGTTGAATTTCATTAATATGCATAGTGGGTAGGGCTTGATATAATTTTACTGAAAAGAGCTTATAAACACTTTATCTCAAGAACGGTAAACTGGATTCATGTCATATTTGGTACACAGATAGCCCATGGTCTGTTGATGTGCCCTGTTTTTGGTGGTGATATCATGCATATGATATAAGTGGAAGGGGCTTAAAGTGAAAATTTTGAAAAAGTGATAAATGAGCAACTATGTCCGTTTTGCACCATATTGGGCGTGATAATTTTGTTGGTTGTTGTGTAAATGCTTAAGTTATCAGCATTATATGTCATTAATATGCATGGTGGGTGTGGCTTAATGTGAAATTGCTAAATAATGTAAACACCATACCATACCCCATGAATGATATGTCAGATTTATGCTATACCAGGTACACAGATTGGTCATGGTCTGTACATATGTTCTAATGTTATGGTAGTGAATATAAATGAGTAGGTGGGGCTTACTGACAAATTCTTGCAATAGGATAAATGAGCAATTGTTTTTGCATCATACTTGCTATGATAATGTCAATTATTGTGCAAATTGCTAATGTTGTCAACATTTTCATTGATCTGCATGGTGGGTGTGGTTTATTACTAAATATCCTGGAACAAATATTTCCTGATATGCAATGACATGACAGTAAGTACAAATTATTACAATTCAATCAGCTTATGAAAAAGAAGCATCGGAACCACAAAACCTTTTGGTTCTGGTTAAGCAATATGTGTGTATAAACTTTGGGTACAGAAGTTTGTGTTTATACATCATAATATAACCTTTGCTTACCAAGCCCTGAAAATTCAAAAGGTGTAACATGACAAAGCTTGAACTGATTGATACTGTTATCATGATCTCTAAAGAATTGTTGCCTCTACTCGTCCGTATACTTTTAAAGTAATCCTTTAATTTGTATGGTGATATGAGTGTGACAGAGATACTGTAGTTGCTTTGTACTCTTCTTTTAAGAATTGATGCAGTAATAATATACAGACATACCAGTAGCATGCATGGTGGGTCCTAATTTTGTACACTTAATAAATTGGTTTCAATATTTTTATGAAGATTTTTTCTCCTTACAAACCCTCCATCTCCTCACTATCCTACTCTTACACTATTATTGATTAAAATCCTCTTGGCACATTTGACTTTAATCTTTAACAGTGCCGTTAAACATCAACAAACCAAACCATGAACATTTAAAGAAAAAAAAAGTCATTGAAATTTAATGTTTCATTATCGAACCATTGCTTAAAAGAGTACCAAATTCTGTTGGATTTGGAAACTGCAACTCGCACTAATTTTGCCCGCTGTGTGATAAATATGCCTAATTACCCAGCAGGTGTACCAGGAAAACAAAAATACTGGTCGAAATAAACTTTTAAGAATAAATAATTATTTTAAAACTGCACAATTAAAGTATGCGGCATCTAATTGGTAAAAGTGGAGTTAAGTTGGTAATTGTAATAATTTTATCAAAACTTTGCTAAGGTGAGTGAAATTACATGCTTGACGTAGTGGATGAAATCTGGATATGGCAGTTTGAAATTCTGGTCATTCTCTATACACTAAGCAAGATAAGTTTGTGAATCAGTTTGTTATTGTCTACTATAACACAGAGTTTTGTTTCTTGTTTAGTATTGCAGATAACCTTCCAGCAGCTACAAGGATTCCTCTGGATGAAAAGGGGGAGGATTTTCAATATGCTCATGGTTACAAACTTGGATTTAGAGACAAGGACAATGTGGTAAGATGCAGTGATTGTACTGGGGTTAGACAAGAATACTAGATGGCTTCATGAAGCACACCCCAAGGCTACAAAACATATCATTTACAATAATGTGTCCCTTGCTGAATGATATTTTCTTATACTGTGTTTCTCTTTGTGTGATTAATGTACACAATACAGCAAGTTGTTTGGGCATAATTCTCTCTCTGGCATTTAAGTAACCATGGTAGGATGTGCATTCTCCTTTAATTAAGTAATTGCTAAATGGTCCATGTTTTTTATCGTTTATCTTGTACACGATCGCCGAAAATGCGATTACACGCCCAAAATTCCCGAATTTTTGCGGAATTGGTTCTATCCTTAAAATAAACACACTTCAATTACACTTCAACACTAAGCTAGTAACCACTTCAGCACTAAGCCTGTAAGCTCCTAAAAACTAAGCTAGTAGCCACTTCAAGACTAAGCTTGTAACCACTTCAGCACTAAGCTAGTAACCACTTCAGCACTAAGCTAGTAAGCACTTCAGCACTAAGCTAGTAAGCACTTCAACACTAAGCTTGTAACCACTTCAACACTAAACTAGTAACCACTTCAACACTAAGCTAGTAACCATTTCAACACTGTTAGTAACACTAAGCTAGTAAGCACTTTAACACTAAGCTGGTAACCACTTCAACACTAAGCTAGTAACCATTTCAACACTAAGCTAGTAACACTAAGCTAGTAAGCACTTCAACACTAAGCTAGAAACCACTTTGAAACTAAGCTAGTAACCACTTCAACACTAGGTTAGTGATTAATTCAACACTAATATATACTTTTAACATATACTTTCATTGTTTTTTAGGCTTACGTCAACAACCATCTTGAAATCATCCTTATGTATCATAAGATTGATGAGGAAGGGTAAGCACTTTGTTAATTCCTTTTATCATGTTGAAGAGCAGTCCGTGTGATTTGATTATAAATGAATATTTATTAAGATTTTTCATTTGAATATGGAATTCTGATGACATATTATAGGATTTGAAAACACAAAATTAAGTGTCTTGAATCTGGTGTGTATAATCTTTAGTTCCAGTTACGTGATTTGAAAATGAATTAGTAGGATATTTTGAAAATTTACATTGTATATGGTATTGCTACATCTGAAAGTGGCACATTTCTTGGTTTAAAGATCATGTCTACATCTACAAACCTTTCTGCCTGACCTGCACTGCTGAACTTTTGGTCAATCTTATCCTCTTAATCTGTCCTTTATACTGCAACTTCAGATCTATCCGCTCTTTTTTTAAAGAAAAATTATTCTTCTGACTTGACATTACCTTCTTCCGTAACAGCAACTTATTTCACTTGATCTAATCCTCACCCCCTTTTTTTTTTTTTAATTTGATATATATATATATATATATATATATATATATATATATATATATATATATATATATATATATATATATATATATATATATATATATATATATATATATACATATATGTATATATATATATATATATATATATATATATATATATATATATATATATATATATATATATATATATATATATATATATATATATATATATAATTGGACGGTTCCATATACGGGTTAACGGTTCCATACGGTTCCGGCCTGTTACGGGCGCTGTTACGGTTCTATACGGGGCTGTTACGGGGGTTCCATTGACGGTTCCATACGGGTTCCGCGCCCGCAGCCACGGGCTTAACGGGTTCCATACGTTCCGTCTACGGGCGCTAACGGGTTCCATTGAACGGCTCCATACGGGCTGACGGGCTAACGGTTCCATTGAACGGTTCCATACGGTTCCGCTGCCCGGGCTAACGGTTCCATTACGGGCGGATTTGTTCCATTGTTCCATACGGCGGTTCCGCTTAACGGCCATTGGTTGTCCATACGGGCTGTTACGGGGGCGGACGGTTCCATTACGGTTCTGATCCGCTTACGGGGCGGACATATCCTGTTACGCTGACATTGGGGTTCCGCACGCCGGGCCCGTTCCATACGGGTTCCGCTTGACTATCTCGACGGTTCCGCAGCTCCTGGCGTGCGGCGCGCAGGTTCCGGGACGGATCCATACGTTCCGATCCATACGTTCCGCGCCCGCTGTTACGGGCGGACGGGTTCCGCGGTCCATACGGTTCCGCCGTTCCCTGTTACCGGGCGGACGTTCCATTGGACGGTTCCGTGATCCATACGGGTTCCGCTGGCCTGTTGTTACGGGATGACGGTTCCGGCCCGTTGTTACGGGCGACGGTTCCATACGGCCCGCCGCCCGCTGTTACGGGCGGACGGTTCCATTCGGACGTTCCGCTGCCCGTGGTTTACACGGGTCCGTGATTTAACGGGTTCACGCATCGCATGCTTAATCCGTTATACGCCCCACTAGCTACGTGTGGTCAGGTGACAGTGACATTCTTGACAAGCGAAGCATTGACGAAAGTTATTTTTTTCTGGTCCCAGCCATTAGCTACGCAGTTCCACGGCCCGTGGTGAACGCAATTAAGACTGTCTACGCGGAACGCCAAGTTCCAGATTTATTTTCACCAGTATCATGGACATGAAGGACAGGTCCCGAAAGTGTCGATGTTTTTACACACCCAGGATGTCTCGTGATGAGCGCAAACGCTTTCTTTAAATTACGCCCGGTGACATCCATCGACGGTTACGCTGCGGCAGATTATGCTGCGAGTCAAACCCCGCACTTTTTGCAGCGATTGGGATCTGAAGGGCGTGGTCGAGCACAGATCCACCGCGATCGGCATTTTTCAAAGAGCGGAGAAAGTGGAGAAGCGACGGTCTGAGAGGTCCTCGCGTTCTCCCACCGCCACCCAGGTCCAAAGCCAGAGGCGGGCCGCCGCCATTTCAGCGGAGCGCCTATTGAAAGACGACACCGCATTTGCTCATCCGAAGTATAGCATTGAGACAGCTATTTTTTTCTGGTCCCAGAGCCAACGGGCTACGATGAGCAGTTATACGGTTCCACGCCCATGTTTACGGGGTCCGACGGGTTCCACGGTCCGCGGTTTTACGGGTCCGCACGGTTCCATTGACGGTCTCCGCGCCCATTTACGGGTCCGCACGGTTCCATACGAGTCCACGGTCCAAGCACGGTCCTTTCGCTTCCATTGATGGCTCCAGTGAGCGGAACTTATCTCTAACGGGTTAACGACACCGTACGGTTCACTCGTTATACGCCCCACTCAGCTACCACGCCACGCGGTCAGGTGACAGATGACTTCTTTACAAGAAGTATAGCATCAGGACAGCTATTTTTTCTTGGTTCCAGAGCTATTAGCTACGCAGTTCCACGACCGTGTGAACGCAATTAAGATTGTCTGGCGCTTGAACATTACCGCCCGCAATTATTTTCACCAGTATCATGACATGGAGGACACGCCCGGCGTTGATGCTCTACACCCCTGATGACCCGGCATGGATAACGCTTTGCTTTACGCCCGTCACATCCATCTCACGCAAGCATGCTGGCAGATTATGTTAGTCCATTCGTGGGTACTCTTTGCAGTTATTGTTCCAGCGCGTGGGTCGAGCACAGACTTCACCGCGACCGTATTTTTCAAGGTGCGCACTCGAGAGCGCGCGGGTCGGTGTTCGGATGCCGCACGCCCGTAGTTTTGTAACGGGACATCGCACACCGCATTTGACACATTTACTCCCGGATATGCACCCGCCAGCTACGCAGCTATGTGGCCAGGTGACAAGTGATAATCTTCACAAGTAGTATAGCGCCGTGAGAGCTATTCTATTCATGGTTCCGCGGGGCTATTAGCTACGCAGTTCCACGCATCATGTGAACACCATTTATACGATTATCCGCTGAACGGTACATTTCCGCAATTACTTTCACCAGTATCGAGGCACGAGACAGGCCTCCTCCGCAGCGCTGCACGCTACGCACGGAGGTCCCGCTTGCATAGCGTGCAAACGCTTCAGACCGCACGCCTGTACGACTCGAGTTTTTAACGGATAACGATACCGCAATGATGAACCCCGGTTGAGTTCGCCAGCTAGAAGCTGTTGGTCATAGCTACGCTGTCCCACGGCCGTGAACTGCCGTTTCTGTAGGATTTTCCTGAACGCCACAGTTCCGCCGATGTTTTGCGTCATATCGCCGGCACACGACGGGCAGGTCCTAGTATCGCGCGTTACGCGCTTTGACTGTTCCGCGGCAAGGCCGATGTAAACGCTTTCTTAGGTTGGGCGCTTTTGGTGTTATCATTTGTTCAAACCCGTACACCGCTGTGGTCTCGGGTTCCGCTGGGACCGTCGCCAACTAGAGCTGACGCCACGGGTCTTACGTGAGTTAGTCCCTTTACGGCTAGTTGTAGAGCCATTGGATTCCTTTGCACGGGTTCATTAGGGTCCGTGACGCTCGCGGTAATCGTTCCATACGCCCCACGGTTTATCGACGGCCCCGACGTGGTCCGGTGAACACAACTTGGCGGCTCCGGTCCGCATGAGATGACGCTTGGGTCTGTAGTGCTGCTTAGTTCTACAGCAAGGTAACGCATAACGACGCCACACCCAAGCGGTTTCGAGATCCCCACGTCCGTGAGCTGACTTGCGAGATTTTCGCTGAACGCCACGGTTCCGCATAGTTTTCACCAGTTCATGGACACGGTGACGAGTCCCCGCTTGTCGGCACGTCACGCCCCAGGATGTCAGCGTGGTTAGCGCTGCTCGGTTTCGAGGCCTAGCGCCGGGTGATAAGATTTCCTTCTTTACGGGAGGCAATGGCTACCCCTGGAATGTGATTCTGCGTCAACGAGACCTCGCCCACATTCTACAGATATTAACGCTGGTTTACGACAATGCACGATAAACCCGGCATCGAACTTCGGGATATTGCGACCAAGTACGCTGCGTTGCAGTGTTCCGCGGTCGCTTTTTCTGGGACGCTTTAGCTCGACGGCAGTCCCCCCACGCTGGTGAGAGCTGACGCCAAGGGCCCAGAGTGATTTTATATAAACGAGTTAACGGCCTATACCAGCGCGCCGGTGTGGTAGAGGACCAGTAGCATGAACTACTGCGCCCCGCGGCCGCTTTCTTACCGACACGATTGAGTACGACGGGTCGTCTCCCTTCCCCACGCAGCTACCGTTTCGAGTCTCGATGGAACAAACTCAGTTTACATTTAAGATAGCTTGCGTGGCACGTGAACTCCTCCGCATTTTTACGCCTCAGTTTATATATTTTACCTATTCTCAACGGAACGATGACGTACTTCTTCCACGCTGGCCGCCACTTACCGGTGGCCCCTGGTGAATAGAGGTATAATGAGATAACGACCACGCAGGGTAGCACGCTCACGCCATCGCGGACCTAGACGGTCCTTTTGGTACTGATAGCTATCGTCAGGGACACGCACCAGTAGTACCAGTTGTCCCCGCCGCTAGCCACGAGCTTTTTTGGTTCGTGGGCACAGCCACATCGCTGGCGTGTGGACTGCGTGGTTTTACTTGTCATGCTGACGCCTGCAGACCCATAACGATCTATTATATTTAACGAGGTTGCGACTTTGCACGGGCGTAAGTCCTCAGTTGCCACGCTTTCCGCCTCCGTGCAGGGTGTTTAACGGGTCCGTAGTATACACAGGACGCCAATTTTCGTGATTTCACCCCAGTGTTGGGGGGGTTTATGACTATACGGCTGACGAGTAATGCTAATCTCCCTACTTGTCAATATTACTCCATGAAGGAGATTTTTTTGACCATAGGTGGCCTTTTGCAGACAACCCACGCTTGGGGTAGCTATTACCAACAACGGCACGATGGTTCCTTCCATACTTTAACACCTTACAGCTGCTCCTGGCGGTTTTACGCCTGTTACTTAACTGCCCGCATAGACATACGGTATTCGCTTTCTCCGCGCTCAGAAAGGGCTCCGCGTTTCAAGGTTGTTACTATATCGAGTAACGCTAACACTTTCTCCAGTCAACTTCTTAGACAAGTTTCGCTGTTGATAGGCTGGCCTGGAGCTACGGTCCGTTAACTGCCACGGTTTTCACCAGATATCACCGCCGCCGACGGGGCTTTCTTAGATCAAGGGCGGGCACTTTTTTGTGAACCTTCTGTCGGAAACTTGGACGGATACTTGACCTTTTTCGCCCCTCGGGCGCAGGATTTAACTTTGGCTGCTCGAGACCTTGCAGGCTTCACGCATTTGAGCCTCGGGTCAGGGGACGGCGTTTGTCATAGTTCCGTCACATGAGCTCTGGGATACCTTGCAGCCATCCACCAGGGTTTTTCCGTGGGGTCTACGGTCTTTGACTTGGCACCACTGGTGAGTTCTGGGAGATCTCTTCGAGTTATATATATATATATATATATATATATATATATACATATATATATATATATATATATATATACATATATATATATATATATATATATATACATATATGTATGTATATATATATATATATATATATATAT
Source organism: Chiridota heheva (assembly GCA_020152595.1). Taxonomy (NCBI): domain Eukaryota; kingdom Metazoa; phylum Echinodermata; class Holothuroidea; order Apodida; family Chiridotidae; genus Chiridota; species Chiridota heheva. The sequence continues at coordinate 2,658,333 of JAIGNY010002171.1, forward strand.
ATATACATATATATATATATATATATATATATATATATATATATATATATATATATATATATACATATATATATATATATATATATATTTTATATATATATATATATACATATATATATATATTTTCTTTCTTTCTTTTTCTCTCCTTACCTTTCCCCCTCTCCTCTCCCTACCCCTCTGTCAAAATTATATTTATTCTTCTTCCTCTCTTTACCGTAGCACCATAAATTTTGATCACCCTCCTTTAACTCTTGACTGTTGCAGTGCCATTAAACAGCAACAAACAAATTTGTTAATGACAATATTTTGGGTTCCTGAGTTACAGCTTTCAAAGTTAGTTTGTTGCAATTTTTGCAAAGTTTGTAATATATGAATGGGCAGGTAACTCAAGTCTCTTATGGAAATTTCACTTATTGAAAATTATGAAAATCTGAAATTGTTAACTGCCTCTGTATGTCCTTTGAAATGAACCCTTAATTGCTCTTACGTACTGTTAATACAGTATGGATATGTGAGTATAGGTTTGTCAATGATTGAGTTTAGCAGAGTTAGGATTAAATAAAAGAATTCCCACGGTTCCGAATAAAGGTGTTGAAAACTTTTTCATGAAAAATTGTGACAGAAATAATATTAATGTAACTACATCTGAACATGCTTTCCTCTTTTGCAATTTAATGTACTATTCATTATTTAATGTACTAATTATCATTTAATGTACTATTCATCATTTAATGTACTATTCATCATTTAATATACTATTCATCATTTAATGTACTATTCATCATTTAGTGTACTATTCATCATTTAATGTACTATTCATTTAATGTATTATTCATCATCTAATGTACTATTGATCATTTAATGTACTATTCATCATTTACAGTACTATTCATCATTTAATGTACTATTCATCATTTATAGTACTATTCATCATTCAATGTACTATTCATCATTTAATGTACTATTGATCATTTAATGTACTATTCATCATTTACAGTACTATTCATCGTTTAATGTACTATTCATCATTTATAGTACTATTCAACATTTAATGTACTATTCATCATTTAATGTACTATTCATCATTTAGTGTACTATTCATCATTTAATGTACTATTCATCATTCAATGTACTATTCATCATTTAATGTACTATTCATCATTCAATGTACTATTCATCATTTAATGTACTATTCATCATTTAATGTACTATTCATCATTTAATGTACTATTCATCATTCAATGTACTATTCATCATTTAATGTACTATTCATCATTTAATGTACTATTCATCATTTACAGTACTATTCATCATTTAATGTACTATTCATCATTTATATTACTATTCATCATTTAATGTACTATTCATCATTTAATGTACTATTCATCATTTAGTGTACTATTCATCATTTAATGTACGATTTATCATTTAATGTACTATTCATCATTTAATGTACTATTCATCATTTAATGTACTATTCATCATTTAATGTACTATTCATCATTTAATGTACTATTTATCATTTAAAGTACTATTCATCATTTATTGTACTATTCATCACACTATTACACCAGGGACAATTTTAGATCATATATTACCACATACTGTATACTGTTGCTTACTCAAGAAATCTTATTTGAAAAAAAAAGAAAAAAAGTGTCCTGCAAATTCCCGTATTTCCAGCTCTGGAGTTCAGAATTCTTGTTCCTTTCACCTAGTCAGTACACAAGTGTTTGTTTTGCTTTTCAGAGAAACTTTTCGTATTGTTGGGTTTGAGGTGCAAGCAAGGAGTATAAATAAAGAGGCTTTGAAGTTTGATCAGGATAAGTGTACTTTCCCTCCTACCTACTCACCTCAACAGGTGAACCTAAAAGGTAAGAAAATTGTGCTTTTTCTGATATAACAAGGAATGTTGTGAAAAATCCTTAATGTTGTTATTTTCCAACAAATGTTATGAGATTGAAATATTCACATAAATTGATCTCATGGATATACTGACACTAGTTATAATTATGGAACCATATGTGTATGCATCTGTCAGAGTGCACCAAATGCAAACAATCCTTAAATACATATTTTAAGCATAAACCAGTAATTAATTGTTCTCTAAGCCTTAATTGAAAAAGAAATATCAGAGTTTGATAATCTGTTAATAGGTAAACTTTTAGAGAGATCATGGGTGTTTAATTTGATGTTGATTAATAGTAAATTAGGCAGATGTTTAGATTTCTGTATTGTAATGATTTAGAATGCAGGTTATGTGAATTATATGAAATGATTTGGTTATTTCTCTTAACAGAGGAACAGACGATTACATTTTCATACAATGTACAATGGAAAGAAAGTCCCATCACTTGGGCTTCAAGATGGGACACCTACCTCAGCATGTCAGATGTTCAGATTCATTGGTTCTCCATCATCAACTCTCTTGTTGTCGTCTTCTTTTTGGCAGGTAAATAAGGCCCCCAAAATGTTCAAACTGAATTTTCATCATGCTTGAAGGTTTGTAACTTAAGTAGTGCTTCAAAAAAAGGCTTTTCTTGTACTGATGCTATACTTACTCTTATCCATGGTAAAGTTTCAGGGCTAAATAAGAGAGATACAACCGTTTCCAAAGTCTTGTTTCTTGATTTCTCAAGCGCCTTTAACACAATTTTGCCAAATCATCTACAGTAATCAGTGACTTAACCAATTTCATTGAAGAAAAGTGGCTTATCCACTGGCTGGTGGACTTCTTACAAGGATGGTCTAGACAAGTAAAACTATGAAAAGGGTACTCTGATAAATCATAAATCAAAATTGGTGTTCCACTGGGAGGTCCACTTTCAGCATTATTATTTACTATATACTGATGAAATTCGTTCAGACTCGGATTTTGCCGTTGTCAAATATGCTGAAGATACCACCATTTCGTGCAATATCTCTTAAGCAGACCCATCGCAAAAAATCAAGGTGACTATCAAAATTTTGTCAATAGAGTTGTGGATACGTGCGGAGAGAAAAATCTGCTTCTTAACTCAAGAAAATCAAAGGAAATGGTTTTTGAAAGTATAAACATAAAACATAAAGGGTTGGTTGAAACAAAGAATGAGAGAATGATTAATTGTGGTGATTGTGTCGCACGTACGTTCTGTACAACCTATCTGGGAGTCTGCATCGATGATAAATTATCGTTTTCTAACCATATTTCGATGATGTTGTCCAAAGTGTATTATATTCTCTACATTAACCTATATTGTTTCTTATTTCCCTCCTGAAACTAGGATTAAGATATTTACAGCCTCCATTTTGCCTCATATCATTTATTGCAGTCCCAGTTTGGTACCATTTTTTAAAAGTAAAAGATAAAAATTGAATTAAAAGTTTCTTGAGATATTGTGCCAATATATTTTGTTTAGACCGTGATTTACATATAAATAAAGTAAATGATGCAGCAAAGAATAGTTTCAACGAAAGACCACCCATTAAATTTAGAAATAACATCTATGTGCAATAAAACAAATTATAATCTGAGAAACCCAGCCACCATCCCAAGTTTTAGAACAACAGTTTCAAAAAATTATTTTGTATAAAAAGCTCATTTTGGTAGTCATTTTGGTAGTCATTTTGGTATTTTAGAGCCCTGATTATAACCCTCTTGAACTTATCATTTTGTATTCATTTTCATATCTTTAATCGTTTTATTGTCTCATTTTCTACATTCTTTCCTTTTGTTTATTGTTATGTATTGTATATTATTGTATTTTCCTATTAATAAATTGTACATAATTTATACTAAAAAGAAATAAAACAAAAATTAAAAATGGTATGAAGATTTATGCGACTGTATTTAAGCAAAGATGTCAATTTCTGAAAACCAGAGACACAATAAAGATATTTGTTTTATTTCATTCATTGGTTACCCTTGTATGAAAATAGAACAATACAATGTCTTTTTTCCTTCTTTTTTTGACGATTTTACAAAAGTCAAAACTTTATAAGTATTATAAATAAAGTTGAATAGGACTTTGTGAGGCTTTTGTTATTGTTGGTTTATAGTTGATCCTGAGGATATGAGTTGCTTGGTATGCATCATTGCTCACCAACAATAGTGCAGCTTGATGCTCATCAAACACAATGTTACTTAGACTGCCATGCCAAAAGTCTGTCAGCCTCCTTGTAATTGTTTGCAACTGAATCCATATTGTATGTCCTCTCTTGAACTACCATAGGAAATATTCAATGTGGTTCCTCCATTTTAAACTTCCTTAGTAAAAACTCAAATGCTCATATCTTAATTAGTTTTAAGTCTTTATACTTCCTCAGCATACAATCTGAGGTTAATGTTTTTGTATCTTTTACTATGCCTCTTACATTAATTCAACTAGCCTACCACACCACAAGTCTTATTGTCTATCTGCATACCATCTGGTCTGTCACAGATGGCGGAAAGTCTTAAGAAGAACAGTCTTTATCTGGCCACAACATCACTTACAGTTTTTAAGATATAACAAAAACAATCAGTTTGTAAAAAATTCAGCATGTAATGACGATGTATGAACAGGAATACAGCTAAAATTCTTTGATGTAATTCTGTAAATTTCTTTCCCAATTTTGAAGTATCAAAGGTCCTCAAATTGCGTTCTACTGCTAAATTTGGGTCAAGGTTGTAATATATCCAATTTCCTCTTTACTTTTGCCAACTTCTCCCATACAAAATATTTGGTGGGAAAAACTGAAAAAGAGGTGGAAAGAACTGAAAAAGAGGTGGGAAGAACTGAAAAAGAGGTGGGAAGATCCGAAAAACAATAGGTTAATATTAACAATTTTCTTGTCCATCCCATTTTAAAGTTACAAAATATTGCACAAATTATGCTAATATAAATATCCAAGTTTAAAAATGCTGTAAAATGGTCAATTTCTAACAGATTTTGATGGGACTTTGCCGTTTGCATGGTTTGAAACCATTTGAACTTATGCTGATATTGTTCCATGTCCATATACCTTTATTTTTTCTCACCAAAACTGTACATCACCTTGACTCTGGACTGTCAAGGTGATGTCAATCCAACAACTATTCAATATTGTACAAGCTAGCTTTAATTGTTAGTAACACTTTGAGCATGTAGTTTGATTTCATATATTATGAACATTTGATGTATTTTTTTAAATGTATCTATATCCTTTTCTCAACTAATAGGTATTCTTACTATGATCATGATCCGAACATTAAGGCGAGACATTGCTAAATACAACAAAGATGAGGACTTAGTAAGTGGTTGATTTTGATTAAAGCGTTCTTATATTTCTTTACTAATGTTCTTTTTGAGGAAAGAGGGACACCTAAAGAAAAGGTTCGCTAGATTGTTTCAAAGGTGAATGTAAATATGTTCGTTCAAAGGAAAGAGAAGATACCTAAAGAAAAGGTTCGCTAGATTGTTTCGAAGGTGAATGTCAATTTTGAAAACTGAGAAGAGCATTTCCTACAGTATGAAATTTACAGCAATTAAAATTTTCATGCATAATGATTGAAGGAAATTAAGCGTTTGCAATACTCAGCCATGAAATTTTGGAGGAGTTCAGCAAATTGTGATTGTTTATGTAGCTGGACTTGACCTAAAATATGGAAAAGGAAAAGGACAACAGGAGGGTCAGGAGTGCATGAATTGTTAAAACTGTAAAGATTTACATCAAGATCTTGGGTCATGTCATCCCTAATGCTTCACATAATTATTTGCTTGTAAGAAAAGAAAGAAAACTTCCTAAACATGTTATTTCTATTAAGAAAGCAGACACTAGATTTGTGTCTTTCCTTATTCCTTGAAATGATATTTAAAGCATGTATTTAGGTTTTATTGCATTCTTTATGAAAGAAAAATCACTGAGTAGAACCATTTTCATATTTTGTTAGAAAACATGTACTTTCCAAAATCTGGCTAACCAAGTTCCAATATTTATATATACAAAATTTATGATGTAGTAAGCTGAAAGCAACCTTAAGATTTGCATGAAAATCAATCACATCACCTTATACTGTTCCTTTCATTGGACTGCAGGTACAAGATACAGTGTAGTGTCTATTATGTGTCTATATAGTATGTACCACATAATATAGAGTTTTTTACACCATTTAGTTTACCTTATATGTGAGATCATGTCATATTGTCATTCAAGTTATTTTGATTAAAGTTGACTTACCTTGCACTATTTGACCTTTGTCAGTAAATAACAGTAATTAACAGCCATTATCATTGTTAATCAGTTGTACACCTGCAGCTGTTGGTAAAAGCAAAACTTTTTAATTTGTATAGTAAATTGCATGTACATGATTAATGTGTATTTTAAGCCTTGGCAATTCTTCCATCATGGAATGCATATTAATTTTGATTGTTCTTCCTAATTGCAGGAAGATACCATGGAAGAAACTGGCTGGAAATTAGTTCATGGAGATGTTTTCCGACCTCCCAAATTCAGGACCTTTTTGGCAGCTATAATTGGTGCAGGATTTCAAATATTTTTCATGGCCCTGATTATTATTGGTATGTGCTATGGTTTTATTTACATATTTCATTCATTCATTCATTGCCATACGCCTCGTTGACACACTTTTAAGATTATTAGATGATGGTGAGTTGTGTTGGGTTGTGGACTGAGGTTAACCCATCTCCATGCTGCATCAGCAAAATCTGACACAGTTAACCCAATCAATCTTGTTAAGCTGTCAATCCTCCTTGCACTGGGATGACCGGTAGATCTCCTAGCACCCAAGGAGAGTCCACACATCAGGGGGCAAGGCCTTTTCTGACAAAAAAAATACAAGTGGATTTGAGGTAATTACATTGTCATAGCAATACAGCTGTGTATCTACGGTATCGGAATGAAGATACTCTCTTGATAGAAGTTCCATTGTAAGAAAATGAAGTGTTATTCATTGTGGGCTCTATAATCATGTATTTGGTTTTACCTGGGTGTAGGTGGAGACCATGTTGTTAGTGCTGTCACGATATGGCTCTATTACATATCGATTATCATGGAGAAAAATTGTGCAATATATTGGTATATTGCGATACTTTTCAAGAAAGCTTGACTCACGACACTAACGTGACTTCTTTTATGATGAACGCTAGAAAAAATTATTTGCAAATCAAGCAGGAGATATGTATGATGGCGTGACTATTACATTTATCATGCATCACACACATGTTTGGTAATTCAGCCAATGTGACCATGAATCATCGAAGTGAGAGGCATGTTTTAGGCCAATGTTTTGTTCTTTTTGCTAACTTATATCAGAGCATGCACAGAGTTGAGTTTTGTTTATATTATGTTTCATGATATTTTTACATGTTTTTAATGATCTAAACTTTACTTTTAGATTAATACTGTAATGTAGAATTGTAACGTACGAAGTAGCCTAGTATAGTTGCGTGAAAATTTCGTAGTTTAGTATTAGTTTTTGGTGTCGGGATATGTCACGAGAGGCATATTTCATGTTGTCTAAAAAAAAGGTATCGCGATAATTTACAGGTCATGACAGCACTACATATTGTGCAATGATGCTACCAAGTGTTTGTAAGCTAAACCCATTCATATATAATCCCCTATAATATAATATATGATCCCCTATAATGATCCCCTATAATATAAAACCCCATCTCCCTCCCTTCAGCGTTTGCACCAAATCAGACCTCCATCTCGGCATCAACCCCACCACTCTTGGCACCTTCTCCTGGCCCACTTTTCCTCCCTGGGCCACCCCCCTCCCTTCTATCCACCTGGGCCTCTTCACTCATCACAAAACCCAAACCCACCCTAACCTCTTCATCAACCTCCACAACCAAATCAAAGACCAGCTCTCAAGCTACACCTACATCTATACTGATGGCTCTAAGGAAGGCGACAGGACAGCTGCTGCTGCCGTCATCCATGACATCGCCAGTAGTATCAGGCTTTCCTACTACTCGTCCATCTTCTCAGCACTTTGCCATCTTCTCCGACTCCAAAGCTGTCCTTACTTCTTTATTTAATCTTAAATGGGATAACCCCACATCCCACCTCCTCCGCAAACAATTTCACCATTTTTTTGTTTCTTTCTTAGTCCTCTTTCATATATGGTGAATTAACTTGACCACTGAACTAATCTTTTAAGATAAATAGAAAGGGTAGTTAGATAAGTAAATTACTGAAGAAATAACAAATAATTGCATTATGCCCAAGGATACATTGTTAATATTTGAATATTTTATTGGCATGGGCAAGTCATGGGTCTCTCCTTTCTTTGTGACTCAATGATTGTAATGAAAAGAGATGTTTCATTTGTAAAGATTTCTTTCATGTTTTCTGAGTTACTGGGTAAGGTAGTAACCTCACCCAAAATGTCTGATACAACTCAAAGATTTTTGAGGCTTGCAGTAAAATGTGAAAATCTTAAGAAAGGGGAAAAGTAAGTGTATCCTTTATAAAAACTCATGTAATTTGAAACAACTTGCTCTACTAGCCCCATTACTGTCTATCAACAAGCCTATTGTCTATGCTAGCTTTGAATAGTGAGCATACTGTCCTTCCACAGTTCTTGTTTAGTTTAAAAGTCACATCAGCAGCTTAAAGGAGCATAAGGTAAAAAGTTGGACATTTTTTAATGTTTTCAGGAGTGTTCAAGTGTTATTGGTATCATGTAGTTTTTTTTTGTCACAGCATACTAAAGCAATAGCAACACTATTTAATGTTGATCAAATAAGCATATGGAAAAACAATCAATATTTTGTTTATTCCACAGCGCGGTGATCAATGAAGTTTCAAATCTGCAAGTGTCATAATTTTTCTTGTGTTTTTTTGCATACAGGTATGGCGATGTTTGGTATGCTGTCTCCAGCAGTCGAGGTGCTTTGCTGAGTGTTGGTCTATTCTTGTTTGTATTTATGGGGTAAGTAAACAGTTCTTGAAGGGAGATGAGTTTTTTCAATGCAACAGTGTCTATATATGTTAGTCTTAATTGATTTAATTGAAGTTCTCCTCAATCATTTCATGATATGTACATTGAAATCAGTACTTACAAGATTCGCTGAATGATGTTTTGCAAAAAATTTAAAAGTTTATATACATTTTTGATCATATCCAAAATTTCCAAAGTGGTTATTATGGGGAAGTTGTATGTGCAATGTAATTACAAAGTTGGAATGGATTACTAGAACTATTAGAAATTTAAGTAAATGGTGTGTGCCGAAAGCCTTCTCCCCCCCTCCCCTTCCCCACCAAAACAAAAAGGAAATGTTAACAATAATTACTACATAATAATATATGAAAGTAATAATGATAACAGGGTTCTGCTGCTGAAGGTAGTTATTTGGGGTCATTTTATAACAAAAAGACTGAATATGGTATCAACTTTAGTGCCCCATGTCTAAAAACATTGATTTTTGAGTCAGAATTCAAGTGTTAATTCCTGTTTTCAGATTGATGCCTATGCCACATGAAATTAATAATGAGAAAATGGAAATTCAAGGCTCAGTTCATTAAACACAATCAACTCTTTCTCTGGATTATGTAATTCAAATGATACCTGACCATTAAAATAAATTTTGATACATCTATGTCATATTCTTAAAATTTGGGGTGCCCCAATTTAAGGGAAAATGCACAAATTGATGTGGATCAAAGATATTTTCTTTAGATATGCATTTCATGTGCTAAAAAAATTAATCAGTTAATCTTTTCATACTATTTTTATATATTTTATTATTATTTTTTATAATACCTTTTCTCTGGAGTTGTCATTTGGTCCGGCGCAGTGATTTATCATAAGTTTGTGCTTTTGCGGTAGTACATGTGTATAATCATTTCTCACCAGAATTTACGACTCAAGCAATTAGCATTATACTTTTGAATAAAAGTCTTGGGTTTTAGTCATTCCTGATAGTTGCCAATATTAATTTTGTATCAAGATTCTTCTCTATGGAATTGGCAATTTTCAGTATGAAACTGAATGGTGTTCTTCGATATTTTATGTACCATGAAATCCTGATTTGTGAATACGTCCCCTCTCCCATATGCATGTTACGTCCCCTCTCCCATATGCATGTTACGTCCCCTCTCCCATATGCATGTTACGTCCCCTCTCTCATATGCATGTTATGTCCCCTCTCCCATATGCATGTTACGTCCCCTCTCCCATATGCATGTACGTCCCCTTCCCATATGTCCCCTCTCCCATATGCATGTTCCCATATGCGTCCCCTCTCCCATATGCATGTTACGCATGTCCTCTCCCATATGCATGTTACGTCCCCTCTCCCATATGCATGTTACGTCCCTCTCCCATATGCATGTTACGTCCCCTCTCCCATATGCATGTTACGTCCCCTCTCCCATATGCATGTTGCGTCCCCTCTCCCATATGCATGTCCCCTCTCCCAAATGCATGTCTCTCCTTTGCGTGCTTGCCCTCCCATATGCATGTTACGTCCCCTCTCCCATATGCATGTTACGTCCCCTCTCCCATATGCATGTTACGTCCCTCTCCCATATGCATGTTACGTCCCCTCTCCCATATGCATGTTACGTCCCGTCTCCCATATGCATGTTACGTCCCCTCTCCCATATGCATGTTACGTCCCCTCTCCCATATGCATGTTACGTCCCCTCTGCCATTTGCATGTTACGTCCCCTCTCCCATATGCATGTTACGTCCCCTCTCCCATATGCATGTTACGTCCCCTCTTCCATATGCATGTCACGTCCCCTCTCCCATATGCATGTCACGTCCCCTCTCCCATAGGCATGTTACGTCCCCTCTCCCATATGCATGTTGGACGATTTAAAGTCGTCCCCGCCAATCGTGTGCGCAGCCGAGTGAAAAATCAGAACACTGGAAAAGACGTATTTGGATTTAGTTTTTCTTACCGTGCCATGGATATATTGTAGATGCAAATAATCAATACTCGCATTTTCAAAAAGTATAAGAAATGTAAATATAAATCCTAAGCATGTAAGAACAGAGTATCAATATTAAGACCAGTATTTCATTGCAGGTAGGCCTCAATAAATTTTCATAATAACTACCCCGTTTCCTTTTTGTAAAGTTACTTCAATTTTCCTAATTAATCTTATACTTTCTTCTGTTCTCGATAGGTTACAGATAGGCCTAGGCCAATGGTATTTAAAAAGAAAAACAATAACATGTCTAATAATAGTAATTGGCACAGAACTGATGATGTGAGAAAACATACATGTCCTAATAGTGATATTACAACAGCTTACTAATTCTTATATTTACTTCAAGTTATATCTTACCTTCCATGCTATAAATATGCAGTCTGGTTCAATGACCTGATTCTAATGCTAACCGAAGTTAAAACGTAGTTGCCAACCCAGCCCTAACCTCCATTATACCTCTAACATCCCTCACTTCTTTTCAGCGTGTTGTTATCACAACATCGTTGCAACTGGTCGCAAATTTTCTATAAAATTTTTACATTTTTTTAACATTTATCTTCCTTGGAACTCCTATCGTGAAGGTTTTTTGCTGTTTGGCACTTTCTTCTAGTGTTTCCAGTCACCTGAGGTAAGACAAGGTGACCATGGGACCGGGATATATTCGGTCTGACTCACAGGACTTTCCCCATTGAGATTACACTAAAGCTAGTGTGTTTTTCCACCTTCGTGGTGGGTGTCAATTAGCGCCACAATTTGTGCCCCCCCTCCCTCCAAATTCGTGCCCCCTCTCCCCAACTCTTGGAAATCTTCCTACAACTCTGCTCAAAGCGTTATACTTACATAAAACATGAAAATCATCCCTGGACTGCAACTACTGTAACATGACTAAAGACATATAGTCAATGGAATCCTAAATTTGAACATTCGTTCTAAAATCTATATTCCTTTTAACCAACTTTACTGTGGAATTGACATGATTTTAAGCCACAAAATGCTAAGTTTCCTAGCCCCAGGAGCACTTAGTTTCCTAGCCAGGGGGGCACTTTTTTATTTTGCTTGCAAAAGTGGCCCTTTTTTATTTTTGTAATAATAATAATAATTACTATAATTATTATTATAATTATAATAATAAAAATAATAATGATTATAGTAATAATGATAATAATAATTATAGTAATAATAATAATAATATTAATACTGTAATTATAAAAGAAAAATCAAAGTTGTATATAATAGTGGAAAAATCTTCAAAGTGTTTTAAGGTGTTTTAAGTGTTTCTGTTTGAGAGTCCTTTGAGCTTGTTTGTATGAAGGTACAATGACATGGCAATTTCCTTTATTTCTGGTTAGTGGGTTTTTTATTGTGAAATTAAACTTTCCTTTGGTGCAGCGAATAAATTATGCATGAAAGACTAATAAGACAAGTTAGATCAAATCTTACACACAGAAGGAATACAAAATCATTTACCTGTCTTGTATGAAACTTTGCAGGATAAGATATGCAGTGAAACACAATCCTGAACAGAATGTTAGGAGACATGGTGTGGTAATGCAAGTGCTGAATTATTTGGTTTTAAAGCTTTTCAGTATTTGTAATTTTGTGATTTCTTTTTCATTACCAGGTTGTTTGCAGGGTATTTCGCTGGTCGATTGTATAAGACGATGAAAGGTACCTTGTGGAAAAGCGCAGGCACCATGACCGCCCTCTTATATCCCGGCATCATGTTTGGCGTATCGTTCCTTCTCAATTTTTTCATCTGGGGTAAACACTCTTCTGGGGCTGTGCCATTTACAACACTCCTGGCCCTTCTGTGCATGTGGTTTGGCATCTCATTACCCCTGGTGCTGCTTGGTTTCTACTTCGGGTTCAGGAAGCAGGTGAGAGTCTTCTGTGATTTTGCTGTAGCTAGATTTTGTTCCAATTTTCTGACTTACGATCTATCTATCTTGTGATTTTCAAAATTTAGTGATGAATAATTATGATGCATATTTTATTCAAATTGCTTTGAAAAGGATTAACATATTTGCAATATTTTTCACTTGTTTGAAAATGTTCTTATGAAGAGGGGGGATATTCAAAACTATTTCCAATTAGCAAATTTTTGCTTAGTTTTGAAATGATCTTATGGGGAATATATACCCTTGTCCTTATACAGCTACAATACTTCACTACTACGTTTTCTGTTAGGGTTGTTGAATTTTGTCTTCATGCATAGTAAATGACCAGTTTTCTAATCTGCTAAAGGTGTAAGCAGTAGTTGTCTTTTTAGAAGTGGGAGGAGCACCATTTATCCTGAATTATCATTGGGGTACTTGCATCCTTGGTATTGTGTGAAAATTGCTAAGGAAAGGAGTGCAGTAAACAAATAATTTAAAGTCTTTTTCAGTCATGTTACCAAGTGTCTAACAAATGTCTAATTTGTTAAACAAATTGTTGTTTTCTCTTTTAATTGCAACTAAATATTAGTAGTAATTTGAACACAAGAGTTAAATGTAAAAAGAACACAAAGTTAAACATAAAACAGATAATATTGTTCACATCTTTTTATTTCTTTCTTAAACATGAAACTCATGGAATGTTCATTTATTTGATGTGTATATGGTACAGGTTTTGAAGGTCTTAAAGTAAAAGTACTACATGAAAATATATCATTTAAACAGTCAGAAATATGTATTTGTATAAAAGTCAGCTAATATATTCCTTTTGTGGTAATAGCCAGTTTTGATAGACCAATTTGTATTATCTAATATATGTTTTATGTTATAGTCACATATAAAGGAGTAATTTATTCTCTCTACATTTATATTCATTGTTTTTGCAGCCCTACGAGCATCCTGTCCGAACCAATCAAATCCCTCGTCAAGTACCAGAGCAAATCTGGTACATGAATCCAGTATTAAGGTAAGCAGGTCAAATGTTTGCAAAACCAATGAAAATTTGGTGCAAATTTTTGACTTTAGATACATACCTTGCAGACAGTATGATTGCAAATGCTTATTGTTGTCAAGGAGTTCAAGGACACTTTACACATAGAATTAACATCAGATAAACTGTATTAAAATTATTAAAATTCATATCAAATTTGGTTCATGCCTAATTTTTTGCAAGTGTGATGTTATTAGTGGATCAGTAGTGCATATTTGTGTGTATATAATGCTGAGATCCATTTTCAGCCAAACAGAATGATACCACATGCTCTATCAACTGGAAAAATACAGTTTAAGTCATCAATTTTTTCATAAAAGGAAGAAAATCCATTGCATTGTATGAATATTTAGGGAAGCCAGTCACCATAATATCAAAAGTTATAATATTACATGAATGTAGGTTACATACACAAGTATGTTAACTTACCTTGAATTTTTCTTGTGCTTTATATGGATTTTGGTGTATATTCTTAGTCATTGGGATTTTATAAGACATTAAAAGCCTTAAAATATACAAGTTGTTATTGCTGAGTTTTCCTAAGTGATCTATTATATCTTAGATTTGTTCAGTCTATTTTATTTCTCACCACAATTACACATTTCATTTACATGATTATACCAATCAGTGAATATTGGTCATGCTTACCTGCATCTAATCAAATTACCATGTGTTTATTTTGTATCACCCCATTAGAACTGTACTAGTAATACATGTATTTAAGGTGATCAAAATACCCAGTGCACCTCCAGCCATCATCTGGATGGCCAGTTTGACAGATGAATAACTTTTTAAAGTTCTCAAGCTTTGCCATATTTTGCGCTTGGATATTACTTGAAATACCCCAATCTGGGTAGCAATGATGGAGAATTACCAAAGAATAATGCCTTGATCCAATTCTAGGTTAGCACAGGTAATGACTGATTTCTGCATTTTGATATTAATTTCATATTGTACTTGTTTTGTCATGCAACTATTTTCATCAGTTCCACTTTATCTTCCTTTTCTCTTGTTTAGCACTCTTATGGCTGGTATCCTTCCATTTGGTGCAGTCTTTATTGAGCTATTCTTCATTTTGACGGTAAGTAATATCAAATTTTGATTAAGCTGAATGCACAATCCCTGGATGAGAGGTTTTTTTCATGAGGGTTATTAAGTGTATTCACTCTGTAAAGGGCTGTAATCAGCGATCACAGGAAAACATCATTTTTTATTCTGATTAACTTTATCTTGTTATTTAGTGTAATGACAAAATTTATTATATCATATCACTGATTTAATAGAGACAATTTAAAACCGTAACTGTATATCACTTATAATAGATCTTTGAAATGTCCTGAGAAGGAAAATGGTATTTTGTTTGGTAGAACAGCAGACTGGAGATGTTGTATGTGAAGGTGGTAGTTGCCGCTGTTGCTGTGCACATATTAAGCATTTTCCATTCATATAAAAAACGTTTATGAAAAAAGTACAGTAAAGAGCAAAATTCATTTGATAAACAGATATGGAGGAGTTTTACCAGCCCAATGTTTTTGTTTCTGTTTGGATAAGAAACATTTTGTCTGTGTAAGTTTAGTAACATATGAAGAAGGTCAATACAGATAGATTTAAATAAGAAAGGTTTATGCAGTATAGCTTATTTATGCATGTCATGTGTCTCAATGAATGTGAAGCATTATTTTGTTATTGTTAGTAAGCATGACTGATGTTGGACTTACTTGAATGAAGAAAGCAGATTATTTATTAATTTATAGGCATTCTTCAGTATTTCATTATCAATTTTCCCAATTTTTGTTCTTTTTCAGGCAATCTGGGAGAACCAGTTCTACTATTTGTTTGGGTTTCTGTTCATAGTTTTTGTTATTTTAGTGGTGTCCTGTGCTCAAATTTCTATCGTCATGGTGTATTTCCAGTTATGTGGGGAGGTAAGTTGAACCTGTTTGTAAGAATCAGGGAATATTGTTTGTATATTTGTGTTAACATCATACTTACAAAATCTTTACCTCCACCAAGAAAGTTGGACAAAGCTGATGTATTTGCCTCTGTTTGTTTGTCTGTTTGTCATCAGAATATCTCAAAATGTAGTAGATGCATTTTGGTAAAAGTTGGTATGTGGTTTTATTTGCACTTACATAAGGAAATGAGAAGAGATTAAAATTTGAGGGTATATTGGAACAGGGGAATGACAGGGTAAGGATGTTTGATGAGACTTAGTTTAACAATGAATTCATGCCCTGAAAGCAAATCCAAGAAAGGACTCCAAGAAAGTCAAGCAATTGGTTCTGGTGTCAAAGAAATTTAATTTGTTTCTGACATGAAAGGGTAATGGTGGAATATGAATCTTACGCGAAAGAAACTCAAGACAAAAGAATAAAACTAAAAGTCTTGTTAAGAAACCAGTCAAAGGGAAGATAATCCCTAGGTGTTTAAAAGTAGGCAAGATAGGACAAGTTGGAGATTTTAGGGGGTTGGAATCTAATGGGTCTAGGATTTCTGGGATAGATTTTGTTAGGGTAGGAAATAAACAGTTAAATAAACTTAAGAAATATTAAGCAGGGTGGAATTTCCCAAGGTGATGGAGGTATACATTATACAGAGGGCCAAAGTCTAGTTGTGCATGTACTTTCGAAATGTAGAACTTGATAGATTGTGTGTATAGTTTGAAGTGTGTGTGGATAAAATGCTTTTTTATGTCAATGGGTAGTCATAGCATGCATTGAGTTTCTCTGCGATTTGACTTGTTCCACTCCACGTGCTCAAAATGTTGCTGCCAGAATTGTAACACGTTCAGGTGAGTTTGACCATATCACTTCTGTATTAAAGAAACTCCACTGGCTTCCTGTACAGTACAGAATTGAAATCAAGCTACTTTTAATAACCTATAAATCTATCCATGACTTGCACCTAAATATTTGACTGATCTCATTCACTTCAAATCATCTTCTCGACATCTGCATTCATCGAACAAGTATCTTCTTAACACACCAAAATGGAAAGTTCAATCTTTTGGTTGTTGCTCACTCACATGTGCTGCACATGCTTTATGGAATTCCTTGTCATTTGATATTAAACTTGCTCCCAATGTCAATGTTTTAAACGAAGGCTCAAGACTCATTTTTATGCAGAAGCATTTTCTTATATGAACATAACTCTGTTGTGGATAATGGTGCTTTACAAATTATTTTGAACATTTTAACATTTCAGTATAAAAGGATTAGTTCAGGGGTCAAGAACTTCTATCTTTTATGAAAGAGGTCTTCAAACGGATCAATATGATAAAGATAACATTAAAAAATCTTATTCTGATAAGGAGATATTTAAGTTGTAAAGTTTGGTATCATTTGTGTAGAAATGATAGTTGTGACATCACAGACTCAGATTCCTCAAAGTCTTTATGTATTCAATTATATTTTGTCGTGTGATTTTTTGACTTAAAAAACATTGGATGTCGGGAAAGAAGTAAAACAGAATCTAGTAAGGGTAATTATAATTTACAACTTAAAGAAATTTGAGGGAAAATAATTCAAATATTAAAAAGTTAAATAAATTTTCTTTAAAATACATTAACAATTGTTCAGAATGTGAGGATGAGGGTGCCAACCTTTCATAGTAGACTTACTACACCAGTTATTTTTACATAGATATAAAGCAGAGCTTTAAACTTGAATATCTCCTTTGAAGAATAAGATTTGTGGATGATTCCTTCACCATTTTGCTTCTTTCGAGACCCTCTTTCATATAAGATAAAGTTGCTTGACCACTGAACTAATTCTTTAAATACCACAATGCATTAGGGGAAATTTTTCAAACTCAAATGGATTTGAGTTTCACTCTACAAACAGGTTTATATTATCGTGTTATTGGCAAAAAAGCCATATATTCTATTTTGGTGAGAGGTATGATAGAGCACTACAAATGAAACATGATATTTAAGAAAGTACTGAAAAAATGTTCTCAGTAAAATGGTATTTTTTACCTTTCACAAAACTGGTAAAGTGACTGGTATCAGAAACAGGAAGAGACATTAAATACTTCATTTGTTCATAAATCCTTATTTATTATTTCTCTCGAATTTTGGACTTTAAATAATCACTCAATATAATAACAATAAAATGAGAGTAGTGACTCAAAAAATTACATGTTGGAGAGAAATGTATTGTAAAGATTATGAATGTTATTCAATTATACAATACTGATTGTGTTACCTGACATGTTACACATAACATGTTACATATTGTATATAACCCATTTTTTAGGGGGGAGTGGAGCGTATGCTGTTTCTATGTGATGGTTATTATTTAGACAAGTAATATTGTATAAAATCTTTATTTTTCAATATTTTTTAAGCAAGAAAAATTAGTTGTTACAACTTTGCATTTTTTTACTTAAAACATTTAATGACAACATAGACTACCTACCATACACAATTTTATCATCCAAAGTGTGATAGTAAGTTTAGATTTATGATGATAATTTGAGCAATTTATGAGAGACATCATCTTATGTTTGTTTATATTAATTTTTCTAGGATTACCATTGGTGGTGGAGGTCGTTCATCGTATCAGGAGGGTCAGCTTTCTATGTTTTCCTTTACGCAGTGTTTTACTTCGTAACAAAGGTAAGCAAAAGATTTTTGAGACATTGCAGTTTATTTATACCCCCATGCCATTATCATTCAGGGCAGTTTTCTAAAGAATGAATAGTTCTTTCAATTTAAAGTGATTTGTGTTTTTGGCTGATTGCACTCATATTTACAGAAAGATTTTCATCATTTTAATGGGTTTTTTTTTTTTCAAACCTAGACACTAGTTTGTATTGACGAGAATAAGATCAGTTTGTGAATTTGTTAAAATTGAAGTTTTCATAGTTGAATCAGTACATATCAAATGAATGAACACTGCCCAGCATGCACACAGCTTTTTCCTTAGTCACAAGAAAAATGTTGTGGTTTGATGTAACATGCAAAATTTCTATACAATTAAATACTTTCTTAAAGGTTCTTATTGGTCGGGCATGTTCATCTCATATTAAAGAGTTCATTACAAAGAACCCCTGTTTGGTGTAGAAATGACTGAAAAGAGACTAAATGTGACATCACATCCACTCATTCAAAAATTTGTGTGTATTGTTTTGAAATTTATATATATATGTATATATATACATACATACATATATATGTTTTTTTAATAGTTTTTTTACTTAAAATTATCATTGGATTATAGGAAAGTACTTAAAACAGTGTATTGAGGTACGTGTGTTTACCTGAAGAATGTTTTGCAAAATGTTCAATTGAGGAAAAAATTATAAATAATTTTCAACACAATACAGTCCTAATTGTTAAGAAAGTAACTGTGTGCCATAACTATTCTATGGTGGATTTTGTACATCAATCATTTTATACAAACTTCTTACAACTTGAAAAATTTCCATATCTCCTGAACAGAACAAAATATGACAAGAGGTGTCTTTACAAATCTGCTTGTCTTTTTGCTCTTCACCATACAAGACAAACATGTCTGACCACTGAAATAAAGATGTATAAGTTGTTAAACATGTGTTTCCGATTTGCAAAATAACCTTATCTTTTCCCTTTTCCAGCTTGATATAACCCAGTTCATTCCAGCTCTCCTGTACTTTGGGTACACCTTCATGATGGTATTGTCTTTCTGGCTGTTGACAGGCACAATAGGATTCATTGCAGCCTACTCCTTCATAATCTCTATCTACTCAGCTGTCAAGATTGATTGACATCCAACAGACGGAGTGGGTTGTGCAAATTCTGTAACATTTCTACTAACTGAAAAGGATTCACACCGTCTGCCAAAAGGAGGCTTACTGGAGAACTCTCATATGTGAAGATAATACTGACAATTTTGATATAAAACCTGTTTTTATCTGACTTCTTTATAGGTCTTATTTTTCGAAAGGAATTAACTGCTTTTCATGCTTTCACTCTATGGCAGAACTTATTGAAACAGTTTCTGAATAACGTTGATGAAAGTGTTGCTTTTCCAGAACTGAATTGGTTGTACTTTATGAGAGGGCTGGTCTTGACTTTTAAATTGAATATTTATGTATGTATTAGAAAGTTTATAGTAAATATAGTTGCAATGGGTTTATTTGTAAAGATAAACCCATGCTGCACTCACATGCTGCAATATCCAAAGAAGTCAATGTCCTCCCTAAAAAGGTGGGGTATCGATTGGGTGGCACTTACATTTATTCATGAGAAAGAAAGGATCATGTAAATCTTGTATTGAAAGACCATGGCGCATGCTGGCAATTATTTACATGTGATACCTCTCAGCCAACCGATGCACGATCAGCTGCCAAGTCAGGACTCTTGTTGAAAACCTCTCTGACATGGAAACGCCTCTTTTGCAAGCAGATTAGGGCATGTATTGGCAATTAAATTGTAACATCTTCAAGTGTTCCTCTTGCCTGATAAAAGCTGCAAGGAAGAATTTGTTTACAAAAGTTTAAATTTATCAAAGAAAAATTGACCAGTTCAAGCGAAGTTGTGAAACAATGCACTGAAAAGAAGTGAGGGTTAGTAGAGGTTATATGGAGGTCAGGGCTGGGCTGGTAACTACGTTTTTAAGGTCGATTTAGAAGTGCGTTAAAATCAGGTCATGGGACCAGATTACAAATTAATAGCATGGAAGGTAAGGTATAACTTGAAGTAAATATATCTGTTGTGGGTAATTGTGGGTAATACATCTGTTGTGGATAATACATCTGTTGTGGATAATACATCTGTTGTGATAATACATTTGTTGTGATAATACATCTGTTGTGGATAATACATTTGTCGTGGATAATACATCTGTTGTGGATAATACATCTGTTGTGAATGATACATCTGTTGTGGATGATACATCTGTGAAACAGCAAAAATGAGCACCCTCACTTTTCAGTCTAGTGCTCCTTTAAGATGCAGCCTGTTTAATTTTCCTCAAAAATGTACAAAACATATTACAACTTGCTTTTATATCACTATAAACACTACATACTATACATGATGCGATTAGAAACTGAAATTGGGTAAATAGAGAAAATAAGAAGCAATTTACTGCCCATTTTAATGTTTCATCTCAAGAGGGAAACTGGAAGATGTTACAAATCAATTGTATGAGGCTAGGTTCTCCTCGTGGAAGGGCGGGGCCAAGGGCGAAAAACACTGAAACCCAGGGGCAAGAGGTCCACTTTACAGGCACACTTATTGCTCTAGGGCATAAAAACACCCGCCGCGAGAATGGGATTCTTTGAACTAGCCATCTGCTTTGTACGGATGGAGACAAAAACACTCTATCCTAAGTGTAGGTTAAATGGGAAAGTCCTGTGAGTCGGACCAAAAAAATCCCTGACCCATGGCTACCTTGTCTTACCTCAGAAGACTTGAAAAGGCAAATGGAATAAGGCCGAATAGCATAAAAACCTGCCTTGTAGAAGCTGCAAGGGAGAAAATTGTTAGCAAATGGTTAAACTTATCAAAGAAAATTTGACCAGCTCCAGCGATGTTGTGATAAGAACACACTGAAAAGAAGTGAGGGTTAGTAGAGGTTATATGGAGGTCAGGGCTGGGCTGATAACTATGTTTTAAGGTCGGTTAGAAGTGGTTAGAATCAGGTATGTGACCAGATTGCATATTAATAGCATGTAAGGTAAGTATAACTCTCGTGAATATCCCCGCTACGCTTTGCGGGGTAAATTATCCACAACAGATATATTATCCACAACAGATCAATAAACTTCATGCCTCCATAGCCCACAGACGACTTGAGGACAAAGGTCGCTTGAATATTCATATCAATCAGAGAATTGCTATACCATTGCATGCTAGATAAGCTTTTAAATTTTGGGGGAACTCCCTTAAAATAGGCCCTCTCTTTTCGGTCTAGATAGTGCTCCTTTAAATAAAGTGATATTCTTTTCCTGTACGGTGGAAATTAATACGAAGCACTTGGAAATGAGTTTTGTACAATATATGAAAAAAGCTGGCTACTAATTTTTTGTAGCTTTTCTGGAAGACGTTATTTTGTTCAGTACATATAGTATATTTTAATATTAATATATTCATAGCTAGCTACTCAAAAAAATATTTCAGGAATGATTCGTGATGTACCACTCGTGGTTTTTACTGTGATTGGAAATTTTCTGTGGTTGGGCCCTTAATGTCATTTCTATTTTTTGTATCTTTCCTTTTGCCTCAAAAGAGAGACAAGTTTAGGCCTGTTTTGTGGCTTTTATACTTTTGTTTGCAATGAAGTGAAAAAATTGTCTTTATTTTCACTAACTCAAGTAACTGACTTATCCATGTAATAGATTATTATTATAAATGGCACAGAATATCACATTTATGTAAATTAAACACAACAAAAAATTACTAGAAGGGGGCAGTTGAACTTAGGTAAATTTTCCACAAAACAGCATTACTCTAATCAACAAATAGTTGAGAAAAAACGTCATCAAAGACTGAATTTTAGGTTCTAGATTTTAATTTCATGAAGATTGTGTACTTTTTAAGCCAATACACAGTAAACTTTGTATCTATCCAAAATTCTTTTAAAATAAAAATGTTAACTTTAATGTGGACAGCTATAACTGCTGTTTGCAAACAGATGTTGAAAATAGTATTTGTCGTGCTTGTTGGACACACTGCACTGAATTGTTACTTCAGTACATTATATGGATGGATTATTAGTTGTCTAGCAGACATGTACTTCATGAAGGTGATTTCCCTGTCAAGTTTGTAATTGCCCTAGATTTGTGGAGCCTCTTAAAGAAACACTCGGCCGAAAAGTGAGGGCGTACTTCATTGGAGTTTCCAAAATAATCCAATGCATGTCTTGTATAGGCTATATGTACATTAACAATCAACAGCCTCTCTGTATTTGAATATTCATATATTTGCTGCACTGCCAATCATGCATAGACCTAGGTGTGTGCACAGGAAGTTTATTTTGGCATTTTTCATGGTTGGAACGCATTTTTCAATGGATATTTGGTCATAATTCAGATTAGTTCTTACGTCAACTCTTACTTGTATCGTTCAGGCAAGTGTAACATTTGGGCATGATATTTTGAAAAGGGGTTATTATTACACTAACGTTACAGTCCATTATTCATAGTCATACATTGTTATAGTAATAGCCACAGGTCCACAGCCTCCTAGGCCCTCCTAAGCCTAGACTACTTTATCTGCTAAAAATATCAATCTTTAAGTTTAACGTAGGCCTAATAATTTTGTCACTTATATCTACCATACCTAATGTGTGCAAAGTTACAATGATGAGCGTTCGAGAGCACTCAGCAAACTTTCATTGAGAATAAATCCATGAAAAACTGGATTCTAGATTTGATTGGATGTGGACAAAATGCCCGGACAAATTACCACAAAAAAGACGCCCTCACTTTTGGGTTGAGAATTCCTTTAAGTCTTCAACAAATATTTGAAAGGTGTATCTCGCACTGTGTGAGAGAATAACATGTAACTGAGCGTTTCAGGGCAGTGAGGCTCTTCGCATTATGACTTATGCTAACCCTGAAATGCCTAAGCCTCACATTTAGAATCTGTATTTTGGGGAAATTTTTTAGATAATGCTTACTTTTAGATGCTTTTTTTCCACATCCTTTCCTTTGCTATCATTACAAGTATGTGTTAACTGAAAGGTAGTAATTGAACTGCACAATGGCTTACACAATTTTACACTGGAATTTGCAAATTTATGCAAAACTGCCTAACTTTGTGTTGATAAACTTTCTTGTGGTAAGCAGTTGTGGCAGTTATGATAGAATTTATGAAATATTGATGAAAAGTCTTTTAATGAAACCACTCACGATGTTTGTGGAACAATTGGAATTTGCAAATAAGTTTATGTCACATTTTGACCTATATCATGATGACCCATTATTATCAATTTTTACATTGTGGGAAAGTTATAACCTGAAAATAAGATTTTCTTGTTTGTAGCCTCTTGAAATGTTGAAAATCAATTGTATGATATTTATAAGGTTGTTTATTTTATTTTGCATTTTAATTAGTATGCAAATTACCTCAAAATAAGGAATGTAATAAGATATGAGAATGATTTCATGGTTGGGAAAATGCAAATATCATCTCAACTTTGACTCATTTTCTTAGAAAAAGAGTTTTATGATCCAGATAAACTTTTCATTCTGAAAAGTATATATATTCTCACCCAAGATGGTCAATTTATTTGTAAAATAAGTAAAATATACTCCCATTTATTTACTGTAGAAATGTATGAAATGCTGTGTATGGTCATGATTTCGTGCAACAGGTATAGGAGATTTACACGTACTAGTCAACAAACTTGAAAGTAATACAAAAAAAACCTACTGATTCACTTTTACCTGAGACTGCCTCTGACAGTGTTCACCTCTTTCAAACTGTTTTGTCATATATCCTACATGTAGATCTTCATTTACGTACTTTACATGATTTTCTTAGTAAAAATTGTGGATCTTCACAAAGTTGCGTATGTTCAGAAAGTTGCAATGGTATTTTTTTTTTGAGGGGCTATGCATCAACATAGTAGCTCATTTGAAAGCTGGCTTCAAGGACTATAAGACGGTGAAAAAGCATTCCGTTCTGATTTTTCATTCAAGAGCTAGATTTTGTCAAAAATGTTGCTTCAAAATGGACCAAAAATGGTAAATAACAGTGTAAAATGCCCAAATTTTTTAAATTTGAGATAGGTTTTGGTGAAATTAAGTTGATTAGAATTACAGAATTTGATATCACGAATGTCGATGCAGTATTTAAGGGTATGTTGCAGTTTTCATTTATAGTTTGCTAGCACTGGCAAAAACCTTATTTGTGTTTTTGCAAATCTGTAAATTGATTTTGAGACTGATAGCTTATAAATGTTGCTTTTGATACAGCTGTTTATTGATAGCTGTTGAAGCAACCTATGGGATACTTTTTGCCTGTGTAGTTTTACTGACTACATATGAGTTACTGTGGTACGTTAAGTTATACATAATAGTTTCAACTTGTACTGCTTATGAAATAGGCAGAAAGACGGTGATAGGGTGTTTAAGTTTAGGTCTTGATGAGGTAATGCTATACAATCATCAGATTATCATGTGGCATGTCATGTGACATTGGATTTTTCACAATAGTGGAGTAATCAAGGGACAGATATTGATGTCAGGGTGACATGATTTGATTGGTTGTATTAAAACAGGATGGTCATGTGACCGCACATGTGGTCATGATATGATATTGGGGCTAACTGTACTGTGGTTGATTATGTGAAAGATTATCATTGCCCCTTGTTATTCTTTTACATATTATATCACTCAAGGTCATTTCATTAAGTCTTGGTTCTTAATTCTTGTGCGGAGTGTGGATTTAGGTTCCATTAAATTCAAATGAATTTGAATTTCTGTTTATTTCCACGGTCTCACATCTACATGATAAACTTCATATGGAGAGAGCTGTATATATTTTTATATGAATTTTAAGATAGTAGATCTCTTGTCAGGAGCACACTTTCTTGTAGAACAGCTTTACAAGTTAACCCATTTGTGATTGGTCAATTCAGTGCTCATTTACTGGTTACTGAGCAGTGAAATATTAATCATTTGATTTATTGTAGATGTTTATGTAGATAAAACTTTGCTATTTATTGTATGTGAATGTTTATTTTCTGCCTAATTAGGGACTTGGATGTTCGTTCCATTTGGTGCATATATACTCTCCAATATCCTGAAAAAAGTAATTAGATTCTTTTTTGCAAACACTCGTTTTAGATTTTCAAAGCATCTTGTTTCATTTTGGGTTCCAATTTGTTCCAAATAGAAGGGTGCAGCCAAACTTAATTTTAGTTGGGGCTAGGAGAAGGAGTGGTGTCGGAAATAAAATAATCTTTTCAGTCTCAAAGGCTGGCTTTAATTTTCGTTGGGGCCAGGGGAAGGAGTGATGTTGAAAATAACATAATCTTTTCAGTCTCAAAAGGCAGACTTCCAAATTGAAACAGGGATCTTTCCACAATTTAACCTTTACTCTACCAGCACTTTCTGAAAATGCGCCCGGGAGGCGGAGTCTAACACAGGGCACCCAAAACGGCGATAATATTGCCGCGTGGTAAAGTAAGGGTTAATCATTGGTTAATTATTGAAGGGTCCTCTTCTGAGCAGCAAAGTCGGGCTCGTTCCGCTTTAGTGAGCAAGTTGGCGCACTTGTTGTGAGTTGAATAATCCTTACTCTACCAGCACTTTTTTGAAAATGCACCTGGGAGGCGGAGTCAAAGACTGGGCACCCAAAACTGTGATATCGCCACGTGTTAAGAGGAAGGGTTAAGGGTCATACGTTTCTCACAGACCTGATCATCCCTAAGTATTTAGGATATTCTTCAAGGGGTCAGGGTATATGACCCTCCCTTGGCAAAAAACTTGGCAAAAAACTTGTTTAGTAGTAAAGGTTAAATATCATGGGTTAAAAGGAAGTTTGTACTGCAATGCTCTGACATTCCTTCAGACTGTTAGGAATATCTAGAGAACTCATGCTACTGGTAATGGTTTCATAGATAGTTGTTTAGGGAACAAAGGAAATGATTATCGATGAAATGTGGCCATAATTCACTGTTTATTACTACTATCTTAAATTTTGATTGTGCTTGTGGGCAAGAAATGAATAATTTCTCAGATAAAATTTCTTCTGCTATTTGCATTTGAGTTGTGTAAATTCATGAATAAAGTTCCCTCAACCATATTTTTATGCTGTTTTTGCCTTTAACACTCTCAACCCATATTTGATAATTTTGTCATTGTAGTGTACAGATTTAAACTTGATAGATACATGTCAGGGACCTGTTGATTCTTTTGAGATTTTTAGGAACAGTTTTTAGTTCTGATGCTATCCAGGCGTGCATGTGTGTGTGTCACACAATATACATCACAAAATGCCCCAAATTTTTCGGCTTCTGGTAGGAAAAATATCCCTAAGTAGTCGCTTGTACCATATGTTTTAATGGGGCAAATAATTATGTTCCGTGCTACCTTGATTGCATTATATGAACTTTAAAAGTTAGGATAGAAAACTAGCCCATAGATTATGACCCACTTACGGAATATGAAGGATAAGAGGGCTAGTCAGAGGGTTGTTAAGATGAAGAAAAGTTTGATAAAGATCACATACCTTGGATTAGATAGTTGTGGTCCCTGTTCGTGGCTTCGAAGTTGGTATTTCGGTACTCTTAAGCTTTGGTCGTTGGTGCGCTGGTCATCTTGTTCGTATAAGTGTGTATAGATGTATTCGCATGAATATTAATGAAGTGTCAGAACTAATTGTTTGTTTACACCTCGCAAGTGAATCGCCTTCTGCAGGAAGTATGGGATTATTTAATAGAACCAGCTAATACTCGTCCGTTGGAGGCGCGGGGTGACGTAATGGGATGAGGACCACGCCTGGCCTCTTGTAAGCTTGATTGTATGTGGATTGGTGTGTTGTGGTAGGTTGTACGAGCTGAACTTTAAGGGGAGTGTTAGGTGTGATCCATTGTTGATGGATACATGTCAGAGATCTGTTGATTCTTTTGACATTTTCAAGAATAGTTTTTGGGTCCGATGCTATCAGGAACCTGTCTGGTCCACTTGTTGTGTGTGTGGGTGTGTGTATTATGTGGGTAAACATGTTTCGCATGTTTACACGCCTTCAAAGCGATGACACATACACAACCGATAACATCCTTGGTTGTTCTAAAATGGCTGTTTTCAAAAGTTGTATGACTTCAACACTACTTGGCTCAGTTTTCCTAGCATTTCGGAACATGTCACCTGGTAGATATAGGATAGGTTAAAAATATGTGTGTAACCTATTTTGCTAATACCGCTATCCCATGTGTGTTGTAAATTTGTCAGATCACCACTCATGTGAATAATTGACCACCAGGTATATAGGATTAGGACACGTCATTAGTTGTAGGATCTAAACATGTATGAGTGTTTGTGTGTGTGTTACGCCTAGCTTTTTTTTTGTAAACACGATATCTCAAGAATGGTACATTGGATTTATATCATATGTGGTACCATGGTCCAAAGATGTGCTGTATTGTTTTTGGTGCTGATGTCATACATATTTATAAGTGGGTGGGCTTACTGTAAAAATATTGAAATGCTCATATTTCAACAACCACTAGTCTGTTTTGTTTCATACATGGTATAGTAATGTTGTTAGCTAGTGTCCACATGGAATAAAAACGTTGAATCTCATTAATATGCATAGTGGGTGTGACTTAATGTCGTTTTGCCTAATAGGAGCTTGTAAACATGAAATCTCAAGAATGACACGTTGTGTTTGTTATATGTGGTACACAGGTAGCCCATGGTCTGCAGATTTGCTCTTATTGTTTTTGGTGGTGATTTCATGCATATTATGAGTGGGCGGGGCTTGATGCAGAAAATTTAGAACATATTTCAAGAACCGCTTGTTTGTTTTGTTTCATATTTGGTAGTGTTGTTGGCTAGTGTGTACATGTTTATGGTATAACAACATTGAATTTCATCAGTATACATAATGGGCGGGGCTTAATATGATTTTGCTGAAAATGTTCAATGTTCAAAATAATTTTTAAAGCGCCATTATCCACAAGTGAATTATGTTCATATAAGAAAATGCTTCTGCATAGAAATGAGTCTTGAACCTTCATTTAAAAACATTGACAGCAGCAAGTTGAGTGGCAAGGAATTCCATAAAGTGGGTGCAGCACATGTGAGTGAGCGATGACCAAAAGATTGAACTTTCTATTTTGGTGTGTTAAGAAGACACTTGTTCCATGAATGCAGATGTCGTGAAGATTGATTGAAGTGAATGAGATCAGCCAGATATTTAGGTGCAAGTCCATGGTTAGATTGTATAGAGCTTGTAAACACGATATCTCAAGAACAAAAAACTGGATTCATGTGGTACACAGACAGCCCGTAGTCTGTAGATGCCCTGTTGATTTTTGGTGGTGATGTCATGCAGATTAACGAGTAGGCGGGGCTTGATGCAGAAAATTTCGAAATGCTCATATTTTAAGAACTGCTTATCTGTTTGTTTTAAATGTAGTGTAATTATTGTGTTAGCTAGTGTGGACATGTTTATGGTATAAAAACATTGAATTTTAGTAATATGCATAGTGGGCAGGGCTTATTTGATTTTGCTGATAAGAGCTTGTAAACACGATATATCTCAAGAACGATAAACTGGATTCGTACGTGTTATATGTGGAACACAGACGGCCAATGGTCTGTAGATGTGCCCTATTGTTTTAGGTGGTGATTTCATGTATATTAAAGAGAAGGTGGGGCTTAATGTAAACTTTGAAATGCTCACATTTTAAAACCACATGTCCGTTTTGTTTCATATTGGTATAAATATGTTAGCTGGTGTGTACATGCCCATGGTATGATAACGTTAAATTTCATTAATATGCATAGTGGACGGGGCTTAATATGATTTTGCTGAAAAAGAACTTGTAAATAAGGAAAATACATTAAATACAGGTCATATGTGGTACACAGATAACCCATTGCCTGTTTGTGTGCCCTATTTATTGTTTTTGGTGGTGATGTCATGTATATAGCTTAGCTGGGGAGGGAAGGGGGGGGGGGGGGGAGGGGGTGGAGAGCTAATATAAAAACTTGAAAAGTGATAAATTTATACCAACCATAAGTTAAGTTTCTATCACTTATATATGTGCCTTAATGTGAAATACTCTGAAACACTTGTAAACATCACACACATGTAATATGTGGTACACAGATGACTTATGATCCCTAAATGTGACCTATTGGTTTGGTATAGTGATGTCATGTAGGTGGGGCTTTATGTAAAGTTCTTAAAACTGATAAATGTACAAAAGTGTTGTCAACAGGTTCTATTTTATTGATGGGCATGGCTTAATAATATATGTTATTTAACAGATTTCATGATATGTAATGCCAGTTAGTATAAAACTTGAAAATCAACCGACAATGAAAGAATGTTTGGAACCACTAAACAAACATATTGGTTTATCAAAGCAAATGCTATTCAGCATAGACTGATGTTTGAATTAATTAAGAAAAAAGTTGTTAAAAATTTTGCATTGTTAGTCAGACAGGAAGCAGCTTACAAAAGATTGAATTTTTTGATTGAAACACTTTATTTTCACTTCTTGCAAATAAATCTAGTTTACAACAAATTAAAGGCAATTTACACTATAATGGTAGACAATTCAACAGCAGTGAGGGGATATCTGCTCAAGCCAGATAGGTTTATCTAGGTAGAAACAACCAAAATACATATCCATGAATATTTTAGATAAAATACTACACATATTTTGCATTCTGAACATGAAGAAGGAAGCAGCTTATCAAATTACTGCTAGAATAGGAGAATATAACTGCATATAAGATGTATAGAACACAAAACATTAACTAGAATGGTGAATACCGTCATTGTTCACATATGCACATGCAAATTGACACCCATTTCATATGACCCAGCCAGATATAAAAATGGCACCTCACACTAAGTCCCACATGGCATCCCACATCATGTCCCACATGGCGTCCCATGTCCCACATGGCGTCCCACGTCCCACATGGCGTCCCGCATCCCACATGGCGTCCCACATGACTTCCCACATGACTTGCCACATGGCATCCCACAACCCACATGGCATCCCATGTCCTACATGGATCCCACCCTACATGTATGTTCCACATTATTCCAACCATATGTATCACATGGCATCCCTCCTTGTGTCCCACATGGCATCTCTCCTTATGTCCCTCATGTCATCCCACCATATGATTTCATGTCATCCCACCATATGTCCCTCATGGCATCCCACCGATGGCCCCAAGTGGCATCCTACATTTCTCCACGTGGCGTCTCATATGGCCCCATGCGGCGACCCTACATGGCATCCCATGTCCCACATGGCATCCCACATGGCATCCCATGTCCCACATGGCATCCCACATGGCATCCCATGTCCCACATGGCATCCCACATGGCATCCCATGTCCCACATGGCATCCCACATGGCATCCCATGTCCCACATGGCATCCCACATGGCATCCCATGTCCCACATGGCATCCCCATGGCATCCCATGTCCCACATGGCATCTAACCATGGCATCCCACATGGCATCCCATGTCCCACATGGCATCTCACATGGCATCCCATGTCCCACATGGCATCTCACATGGCATCCCATGTCCCACATGGCATCTCACATGGCATCCCATGTCCCACATGGCATCCCACATGGCATCCATGTCCCCATGGCATCCCACATGGCATCCCATGTCCCACATGGTATCCCATGTCCCACAGGGCATCCCACATGGCATCCCATGTCCCACAGGGCATCCCACATGCCGTCCCACATGGCGTCTCACATGCCGTCCCACGTGCCGTCCCACGTGGCGTCCCACGTGGCGTCCCACGTGGCGTCCCACGTGGCGTCCCACGTGGCGTCCCACGTGGCGTCCCACGTGGCACCCCACGTGGCACCCCACGTGGCACCCCACGTGGCACCCCACACGGCACCCCACACGGCACCCCACACGGCACCCCACACGGCACCACACGGCACCGTACACGGCACCCCACACGGCACCCCACACGGCAACCCACACGGCACCCACACGGCACCCCACACGGCACCCCACACGGCACCCCACACGGCACCCCACACGGCACCCCACACGGCACCCCACACGGCACCCACACGGCACCCCACACGGCACACACGGCACACGGCACCCCACACGGCACCCCACACGGCACCCCACACGGCACCCCACCCGGCACCCCACCCGGCACCCCACACGGCACCCCACACGGCACCCCACACGGCACCCCACACGGCACCCCACACGGCACCCCACACGGCACCCCACACGGCACCACACGGCACCCCTACACGGCACCCACACGGCACCCACACGGCACACGGCACCCACACGGCACTTACACGGCACCCCACACGGCACCCCACACGGCACCCCACACGGCACCCCACACGGCACCCCACACGGCACCCACACGGCACCCCACACGGCACCCCACACGGCACCCCACGGCACCCCACACGGCACCCCACACGGCACCCCACACGGCACCCCACACGGCACCCGGCACACGGCACCCACACGGCACACGGCACCCCACACGGCACCCACACGGCACCCCACACGGCACCCCACACGGCACCCCACATGGCACCCACATGGCACCCCACATGGCACCCCACATGGCACCCCACATGGCACCCCACATGGCACCCCACATGGCACCCCACATGGCACCCCACATGGCACCCCACATGGCACCCCACATGGCACCCCACATGGCACCCCACATGGCACCCCACATGGCACCCCACATGGCACCCCACATGGCACCCCACGTCTCACATGGATCCCACCATACATGTATGTCTCACATTAATCTAACCATATGTACCACATGGCATTCCTTCCTGTGTCCCACATGGCATCCCACCCGATGTCCCACATGGCATTCCACTGTAAGTCCCTCATGGCATCCCACCGTATTTTTACATGGCATCCCACCATATGTTCCACATGGCATCCCACCATGTCCCTCATGGCATCCCACCGTATGGCCGTATGTCCCTCATGGCATCCCACCGTATGTCCGTCATGGCATCCCATCGTATGGCCGTATGACCCTCATGGCATCCCACCGTATGTCTCACATGGCCGTATGTCCCTCATGGCATCCCACCGTATGTCCCACACGGCCGTATGTCCCTCATGGCATCCCACCGTATGTCCCACATGGCCGTATGTCCCTCATGGCATCCCACCATATGTCCCACACGGCCGTATGTCCCTCATGGCATTCCACCGTATGTCCCTCATGACATCCCACCGTATGTCTCTCATGGCATCCCACCGTATGTCCCTCATGGCATCCCACCGATGGCCCCAAGTGGCATCCTACATTTCTCCACGTGGCGTCTCATATGGCCCCATGCGGCGACCCTACATGGCATCCCATGTCCCACATGGCGTCCCACATGGCATCCCACATGGCATCCCATATGGCATCCCATGTCCCACATGGCATCCCACATGGCATCCCATGTCCCACAGGGCATCCTATGTCCCACAGGGCATCCCACATGCCGTCCCACATGCCGTCCCACATGGCGTCCCACGTGGCGTCCCACGTGGCACCCCACGTGGCACCCCACGTGGCACCCCACGTGGCACCCCACATGGCACCCCACATGGCACCCCACATGGCACCCCACATGGCACCCCACATGGCACCACACATGGCACCCCACATGGCACCCCACATGGCACCCCCATGGCACCCCACATGGCACCCCACATGGCACCCCACATGGCACCCCACATGGCACCCCACATGGCACCCCACATGGCACCCCACATGGCACCACATGGCACCCACATGGCACCCCACATGGCACCCCACATGGCACCCCACATGGCACCCCACATGGCACCCCACATGGCACCACATGGCACCACATGGCACCCCACATGGCACCCCCACATGGCACCCACATGGCACCCCACATGGCACCCACATGGCACCCCACATGGCACCCCACATGGCACCCCACATGGCACCCACATGGCACCCCACATGGCACCCCACATGGCACCCCACATGGCACCCCCACATGGCACCCCACATGGCACCCCCATGGCACCCCACATGGCACCCCACATGGCACCCCACATGGCACCCCACATGGCACCCCACATGGCACCCACATGGCACCCACATGGCACCCACGTCCCACATGGCACCCCACGTCCCACATGGATCCCACCCTACATGTATGTCTCACATTAATCTAACCATATGTACCACATGGCATTCCTTCCTGTGTCCCACATGGCATCCCACGCGATGTCCCACATGGCATTCCACTGTAAGTCCCTCATGGCATCCCACCGTATTTTTACATGGCATCCCACCATATATGTTCCACATGGCATCCCACCATGTCCCTCATGGCATCCCACCGTATGGCCCTCATGGCATCCCACCGTATGTCCCACATGGCCGTATGTCCCTCATGGCATCCCACCGTATGTCCCTCATGGCATCCCGCCGTATGTCCCTCATGGCATCCCACCGTATGTCCGTCATGGCATCCCACCGTATGGCCGTATGACCCTCATGGCATCCCACCGTATGTCCCACATGGCCGTATGTCCCTCATGGCATCCCACCGTATGTCCCACATGGCCGTATGTCCCTCATGGCATCCCGCCGTATGTCCCACACGGCCGTATGTCCCTCATGGCATCCCACCGTATGTCCCTCATGGCATCCCACCGTATGTCCCACATGGCCGTATGTCCCTCATGGCATCCCACCATATGTCCCACACGGCCGTATGTCCCTCATGGCATTCCACCGTATGTCCCTCATGACATCCCACCGTATGTCTCTCATGGCATCCCACCGTATGTCCCTCATGGCATTCCACCGTTAGTCCTTCATGGCTTCCACCGTATGTCCCTCATGGCATCCCACCCGATGTCCCACATGGCATACCACCACATGTCCCACATTGGATCCCACCTCATGTCCCATATTGGATCCCACTACATGTCCCACATGGTATCCCACCACATGGTATCACATGCCCCACATTGGATCCCACCACACGTTCCACATGGTATCGTCCCAATGACATCCTACTTTATGTCCCACATGGCATCCCACATGGCATCCCATGTCCCACATGGCATCCCACATGGCATCCCATGTCCCACATGGCATCCCATGTCCCACATGGCATCCCATGTCCCACAGGGCATCCCACATGGCATCCCATGTCCCACAGGGCATCCCACATGCCGTCCCACATGGCGTCTCACATGCCGTCCCACATGGCGTCCCACATGGCGTCCCACATGGCGTCCCACATGGTACCCCACGTGGCACCGCACGTGGCACCCCACGTGGCACCCCACGTGGCACCCCACGTGGCACCCCACGTGGCACCCCACATGGCACCCCACATGGCACCCCACATGGCACCCCACATGGCACCCCACATGGCACCCCACATGGCACCCCACGTCTCACATGGATCCCACCCTACATGTATGTCTCACATTAATCTAACCATATGTACCACATGGCATTCCTTCCTGTGTCCCACATGGCATCCCACCCGATGTCCCACATGGCATTCCACTGTAAGTCCCTCATGGCATCTCACCGTATTTTTACATGGCATCCCACCATATGTTCCACATGGCATCCCACCATGTCCCTCATGGCATCCCACCGTATGGCCCTCATGGCATCCCACCGTATGTCCCACATGGCCGTATGTCCCTCATGGCATCCCACCGTATGGCCGTATGTCCCTCATGGCATCCCACCGTATGTCCGTCATGGCATCCCATCGTATGGCCGTATGACCCTCATGGCATCCCACCGTATGTCTCACATGGCCGTATGTCCCTCATGGCATCCCACCGTATGTCCCCCATGGCCGTATGTCCTCATGGCATCCCACCGTATGTCCCACATGGCCGTATGTCCTCATGGCATCCCACCATATGTCCCACACGGCCGTATGTCCCTCATGGCATTCCACCGTATGTCCCTCATGACATCCCACCGTATGTCTCTCATGGCATCCCACCGTATGTCCCTCATGGCATCCCACCGATGGCCCCAAGTGGCATCCTACATTTCTCCACGTGGCGTCTCATATGGCCCCATGCGGCGACCCTACATGGCATCCCATGTCCCACATGGCGTCCCACATGGCATCCCACATGGCATCCCACATGGCATCCCACATGGCACCCCACATGGCACCCCACATGGCACCCCACATGGCACCCCACATGGCACCCCACATGGCACCCCACATGGCACCCCACATGGCACCCCACATGGCACCCCACATGGCACCCCACATGGCACCCCACATGGCACCCAACATGGCACCCCACATGGCACCCCACATGGCACCACATGGCACCCCACATGGCATCCCATATGGCATCCCATGTCCCACATGGCATCCCACATGGCATCCCATGTCCCACATGGCATCCCACATGGCATCCCATGTCCCACAGGGCATCCCACATGGCATCCCATGTCCCACAGGGCATCCTATGTCCCACAGGGCATCCCACATGCCATCCACATGGCGTCTCACATGCCGTCCACATGGCGTCCCACATGCCGTCCCACATGGCGTCCCACATGGCACCCCACATGGCACCCACATGGCACCCCACATGGCACCCACATGGCACCCCACATGGCACCCCACATGGCACCCCACATGGCACCCCACATGGCACCCCACATGGCACCCCATGGCACCCCATGGCACCCACATGGCACCCCACATGGCACCCATGGCACCCCACATGGCACCCCACATGGCACCCCACATGGCACCCCACATGGCACCCACATGGCACCCCACATGGCACCCACATGGCACCCACATGGCACCACATGGCACCCACATGGCACCCCACATGGCACCCCACATGGCACCCCACATGGCACCCACATGGCACCCCACATGGCACCCACATGGCACCCCACATGGCACCCCACATGGCACCCCACATGGCACCCCACATGGCACCCCACATGGCACCCCACATGGCACCCACATGGCACCCCACATGGCACCCCACATGGCACCCCACATGGCACCCCACATGGCAACCCACATGGCAACCCACATGGCACCCCACATGGCACCCCACATGGCACCCCACATGGCACCCCACATGGCACCTACATGGCACCCACATGGCACCCCACATGGCACCCTTTCCACATGGCACCCACATGGCACCCCACATGGCACCCCACATGGCACCCCACATGGCACCCACATGGCACCCCACATGGCACCCCACATGGCACCCCACATGGCACCCCACATGGCACCCCACATGGCACCCCACATGGCACCCCACATGGCACCCCACATGGCACCCCACATGGCACCCCACGTCCCACATGGATCCCACCCTACATGTATGTCTCACAATAATCTAACCATATGTACCACATGGCATTCCTTCCTGTGTCCCACATGGCATCCCACCCGATGTCCCACATGGCATTCCACTGTAAGTCCCTCATGGCATCCCACCGTATTTTTACATGGCATCCCACCATATGTTCCACATGGCATCCCACCATGTCCCTAATGGCATCCCACCGTATGGCCCTCATGGCATCCCACCGTATGTCCCACATGGCCGTATGTCCCTCATGGCATCCCACCGTATGTCCCTCATGGCATCCCACCGTATGTCCCTCATGGCATCCCACCGTATGTCCGTCATGGCATCCCACCGTATGGCCGTATGACCCTCATGGCATCCCACCGTATGTCCCACATGGCCGTATGTCCCTCATGGCATCCACCGTATGTCCCACATGGCCGTATGTCCCTCATGGCATCCCGCCGTATGTCCCACACGGCCGTATGTCCCTCATGGCATCCCACCGTATGTCCCTCATGGCATCCCACCGTATGTCCCACATGGCTGTATGTCCCTCATGGCATCCCACCATATGTCCCACACGGCCGTATGTCCCTCATGGCATTCCACCGTATGTCCCTCATGACATCCCACCGTATGTCTCTCATGGCATCCCACCGTATGTCCCTCATGGCATTCCACCGTTAGTCCTTCATGGCTTCCACCGTATGTCCCTCATGGCATCCCACCCGATGTCCCACATGGCATACCACCACATGTCCCACATTGGATCCCACCTCATGTCCCACATTGGATCCCACTACATGTCCCACATGGTATCCCACCACATGGTATCACATGCCCCACATTGGATCCCACCACACGTTCCACATGGTATCCGTCCCAATGACATCCTACTTTATGTCCCACATGGCATCCCATTCCATGGCCTCCTGCCCTATATTTCACATAACCTTCTACCCTATGTCATCCCAACCTATGTCACACTTTTGTGTTACTTGTGGCATCCCACCCCATGTCCCACATTGGATCCCACCACATGTTCCACATGGTATCCGTCCCAATGTCCCATTGACATCCCACCCTATGTCCCACATGGCATTCCACCCTATGTCCCACATGGCATTCCACCCTATGTCCCACATGGCATTCCACCCTATGTCCCACATGGCATTCCACCCTATGTCCCACATGGCATTCCACCCTATGTCCCACATGGCATTCCACCCTATGTCCCACATGGCATTCCACCCCATGTCCCACATGGCATTCCACCCCATGTCCCACATGGCATTCCACCCCATGTCCCACATCGCATCCCACCCCATGTCCCACATGGCATCCCACTCCATGTCCAACATGGCATCCCACCCCATGTCCCACATGGAATCCACCATATCCCACGTGGCATCCCACCCCATGTCCCACGTGGCATCCCACCCATGTCCCACGTGACATCCCACCCCATGTCCCACATGGCATCCCCACATGGCATCCCACCCCATGTCCCACGTGGCATCCCACCCCATGTCCCACATGGCATCCCACCACATGGCATCCCACCCCATGTCCCACATGGCATCCCACCCCATGTCCCACATGGCATCCCACCCCATGTCCCACATGGCATCCCATCCCATGTCCCACATGGCATCCCCCCATGTTCCACATGGCATCCTACCCCATGTACCACA
Source organism: Chiridota heheva (assembly GCA_020152595.1). Classification (NCBI taxonomy): domain Eukaryota; kingdom Metazoa; phylum Echinodermata; class Holothuroidea; order Apodida; family Chiridotidae; genus Chiridota; species Chiridota heheva. The sequence goes on from JAIGNY010002171.1 coordinate 2,696,894, forward strand.
TGGCATCCATCCCATGTCCCACATGGCATCCTACCATGTCCCACATGACATCCTGCCCCCTGTCCCACATGACATCCTACCCCATGTCCCACATGGCATCCTATCCCATGTCCCACATAGCATCCCACCCTATGTTTTCATGTCATCCCACCCCATGTCCCTCATGGCATCCCACCGATGTCCCACATGGCATCCTACCCCATGTTCCACGTGGCATCCCACCCCATGTCCCACGTGGCATCCCACCCCATGTCCCACATGGCATCTTACCCCATGTCCCACATCCATCCTACATGGCATCCCATGTCCCACATGACATCCTGCCCCCATGTCCCACATGACATCCTACCCCATGTCCCACGTGGCATCTTACCCCATGTCCCACATGACATCCCCCCTGTCCCACATGACATCCTGGCACCCCATGTCCCACATGGCATCCTGCATCCCATGTCCCACACAGCATCCTAACCTATGTCCCACATGGCATCCTACCCCATGTCCCACATGGCATCCCACCCGACATGGCATCCCACCCCATGTCCCACGTGGCATCCCACCCCATGTCCCACATGGCATCCCACCACATGGCATCCACCATGTCCCTCATGGCATCCCACCATGTCCCACATGGCATCCCACCATGTCCCACATGGCATCCCATCCCATGTCCCACATGGCATCCTACCCCATGTTCCACATGGCATCCTACCCATGTCCTCATGGCATCCCACCATGTCCCCATGGCATCCCACCCCCATGTCCCACATGGCATCCTGCCCCTGTCCCACATGACATGTCCCCATGCATCCCACATGGCATCATATATGTCCCATGGCCCATGTCCCACATAGCATCCTACCCTATGTCCTCATGGCATCCTATGTCCCCATGTCCCACATGGCATCCCCCAAGTCCCACATGGCATCCCACCCCATGTTCCACGTGGCATCCCACCCCATGTCCCACGTGGCATCCCACCCCATGTCCCACATGGCATCCCACCATGTCCCCATGGCATCCACCATGTCCCACATGACATCCTGCCCCCTGTCCCACATGACATCCCACCCCATGTCCCACGTGGCATCCTACCCCATGTCCCACATGACATCCTGCCCCCTGTCCCACATGACATCCTACCCCATGTCCCACATGGCATCCTATCCCATGTCCCACACAGCATCCTACCCTATGTCCCACATGGCATCCTACCCCATGTCCCACATGGCATCCTACCCCAAGTCCCACATGGCATCCTACCCCATGTTCCACGTGGCATCCCACCCCATGTCCCACGTGGCATCCCACCCCATGTCCCACATGGCATCTTACCCCATGTCCCACATGGCATCCTACCCCATGTCCCACATGACATCCTGCCCCCTGTCCCACATGACATCCTACCCCATGTCCCACATGGCATCCTACCCCATGTCCCACATGACATCCTGCCCCCTGTCCCACATGGCATACCACCCCATGTCCCACATGGCATCCTACCCCATGTCCCACATGACATCCCATAGGCTTAATAAGAAGTCTCATCCTAGCTATCACAGTCCCTGATTGATCATACTATGTATGAAAGTGTTAGTTCATATAACAACTTATATGCAAATGATTTGTTGTATAAGAAATAAGGCGGAGTCAAATGAATATGCCTGATATGTGGTATATACCTCATGGTGTACCTTGGTGTATATCACATGGGTATGTATTTTATCACATGGCCCCCATCCATATTTCACATGGCATCCTCCCTATGTCCATCTGCAGTCACTTTCTGTCACACTCTCTGACTGAGCCAACTAAATGAATAAAAAGTCTGGTTAGTTCATATACTGTAGCAACTTTATGCAAATGACCACAATAATAAAGGCGGAGTTTAATAATCATACATGATACAACCGTTGGTGCCCAAATATTTTGAAGGGTTTTAAATCTCCAGTGCTACGAGAGAGACTTGAGGATCTCTGAAGAAAATTGGAAAATTACATCATTTTACAGTTATCTTCCAAGGAAATATTAAATGTTTTGTAGATTTTGAAGAAAAGTAGTCTTCAATCTGTCTTTAAGTGTCTCTGAATTGTTTAACATTTTGTAAGAAATTCTAACCTTTTATAGAGAAGAAACTTAACTTTTTCTGAAGAAACATAACATTTTCTGAGAAATTCTCAAAAAAATAACATTTCTGAGGAAATCTCATGAAAAGTTCTGGACAGCCAGACGGACGAAATCGCCATTAAATAGGTTCGCATTATGCTTCGCATATTACCACATTTAATACACACACCATTCTGTCAAGTTGTGTGACAGAACATTTCATAGGTGTCAGTATACCCTCAATGCTAAATACTTTGACCTTTTCACATCATAAACTTCATATTTCTGGTGCCCCAACCACAAAGGGTGTGCGGATTTCTTTTATCCATTTGTTAATCTTTTGTATTCCACGGAATACTGTCATAGAGTAGTTCCTCACACATTTTGAATCCCTTTTCTCTTGTGAACTGGAATGGGATGGAAAAATGTGAAAATCCAAATAATTTTGCCGTTAAGTAACACAGCAACATTATTGATGAAAGAATTCCCCCTTCTCTAATATACTCGCTGGAATAATATGATCAATTCGTTACAATAAAACTTATCTGTTGACTCCTACATTTTGACTCCTAGATTTGTATTAAGTTACATCCATCCGAGCCATTATGTCCATAGGGCCTGTGCTAATCCCAGTTTCCATGGCGCAAGCTGGTGAGAGCACAGGAATCACACTGTAAAAGACGTCAGTCTATCGGTTATCATACCTGTTTACAGACCACGAGGCCCCGGGTTCAATCCTGGGGTGGGTAGACACGCCAGTGCACCACAACTGGTTATCAAAGGCCGTGGACATTGACTTGGTTGTCGATGTTATGTCTGTCCGTACGTCGTACCTGTGTTCTCGTCCGGGTCGTATTAAGCGTTTCGTGATAGCATTTGTACTATCATAACCGAATACGCAGGCGACGACCCCGTCATTGTAATTGTGTGTTCAACTCTCTCTCTCTCTCGCAGCAGCAATGCTGATACTCATTTTACCGCTGAGTGGACAGGTGGACTGGGCAAGGAATGTACCTTGCTCATGAACACAATGCCGCGCTCAGGACAGGAATCGAACCTGGTATCCTTTTACATAGGAGCAAGACTTCTGAGCCACTTCACGTTCTTTGATTAACATACAAATTACATGAATAAATCTGTTTGAAAAATAAATTGCATTTGTACACATCTGAATAATTAAGTTGTATCAAAATATATATTTTTATAGTATTAAATAGTAGAAAAACTGATTAAAATACCTGTCAGCCTCATGTAATTTCGGTCAAATATTTGACTTTAGATTTTACATGAATGGATTTTGTATAAACATTTGCCCATATTACACATCTCCCTCATATGATTAAGTGATCTGTACTTTCTGTTCATATGCTATAGGTAAAAAAGGGTTCTAAATCTTTACTGTAGAACTGAAAAATAAGATCATGCATAATAAAACTTCAATTTCGTTTGCCCTCCCACACCACTTTTTCCTTTAAATTATTGTCACTCTTGAGCGTCATATTTTTCTTCTCATCATATATTCATCCCCAAAGAAGAAGAAAAAGGAAGGTCATAAGACTGGCTGCTTCAATGACTTGGAGGACGTTTGAAACCTGTGCACAAGAAAATGTCCTTTATCCTTAATACCCCCTAGTCCCCCCCTCCCCTTGCTACATCCCTATCTCCACGGCAGAGGTAATGGCGAACTTATTCTTCATTTTTGTACATGTCACTATTGGATTTGAAAACTACTTCATATTCCCCGAGCATACGTACAGGGTCAGGTGTGGGTGGGTCAAGATCTGGAAGCTTATCTGGAGAAGACGGGAGAATCATAAAGCTCCGTAAAATTCCTCCCAGAAACAGGAAAAGCTGAAAATGAGAAAGAAGATTTTTAAAGGTGTACTGGGGCTTCTGATGTGATTTATAATATAATCAATGCATTAGAAATACATAAAGCTTAAAAATGATGCGTGTTAAAAAGAAAACTGCTTAAATGCTTTCCAATTTTTCAAAAGCACGAAAGATTTCAGAATTTACTTACTGTCTTCTGAATCTTGTTTTATTCCAAAAAAAATTTTTGATGATGATTGGACATCAAACTTAGATAAAATCTCTAGATAATATAATTTCCTTATTCAACCTCTCAATTAGCTGTCTTCCACAATGAAGTTAAGAAACAAACTTGCTTTTGTAATTTGAACTATTCGGATGCTTAAAAAGACCCCCTCCCCCCCTCCCCCCCCCCCCCCATCCACCCCCTTGATAGAAGCCCGGAGTCGAGCAATACGAAATGGTTTATCGCGAAAAAGTACACTGCTTGATAAAAGATCATTCAATTCCACTGATACACCAGATTGGTTGAAGACCGTGTTAGAGAAGTTGACCTGACAAGCCTGACGCAGTGACGTCAACGTATCAATTATATATTTTTTCAATTCCCTTATTCAAAAGGCAAATCTCTCAAAAGAAAATTTCATTGTTGAAACTCTGTGAAGCTGATCGGTTTAACATTCAGTCATTTTGTGCAGTTGTCAAATCTCGGAAATGGCTGAACTTGATAAAGAAACAAATCTTTATTTTCTTTGTTTAAAGTGAATACAATTCCAAATTTCCTCCGAAAACCTCATGCATTGCATTGGGAAGTGGCATTGGATGGATTAAGACGAATCACAATTGAACGCTTTGTTGATGTGTCCTAAGCTCTAACAGCTAAACAGAGAACTAACAAGGACCTTCTACTCCTTTCTCTCTTACCTGCATCTTGGCAAGTCGATCTCCGAGGCACGCTCTGGCACCAACCGAAAAAGCCATGAAACAATGTGGTATCACAACTGCACCATCAGCATCCAAAAAATGTTCTGAAAAGAATTTTGGAGGTTTAGTAATGCGCTTCACATATTGAAACAAATAATAGAGGGGACATAAATAAAACCTTTACATGAAATGTAACGTTACATTTTATATACCATAAGGAACTGAAGAAACAAACTTATCAAACAAGTCAAGGAATATTATTTAGAAATTGCTCATTTTGTCAAATGAGATCTTCAGTGACATAAAGAACGCACTGGTATACGCTAGCTAGTGTATTTCATTTTCCGTTTCATTTTTCGTATACAGAAACTTTTCTTTGACAGCTACTATTTTCAAAATGGATTTCTATTGTCAAAATGGACTGGAATAAAGCCTTCACATTACCATGATTTGTTGGTACTTAATAAACGCTGTACCAGAATAGCAAGCAAAAACTCTGTTAGCTAATCTGGTACATAGTTTATTAAGTACCAAAAACAGAGTATAATGGCAATGTGAAGGATTTATACCAGTCCATTTTGACATTAGAAATCCATTTTGAAAATAGAAGCTGTTTTTAGGAAATAACCAATTAACAAAAAATAAACATAAAAAATCACAATAATTTGCCAAGGTATTTATCGGATTAAAACAACATTGGATTACATCAGAAAATACACAGCTCTATCCGTTCATTCACGGAGATGCACTTTCATGATAGGACCTGAAAAATAAAACTTGAAATTAGTCAAAGTGTAAGAAATGCGACTGAATTTTCGCTATACTACGTTTTTGACCATTTTTAAAAACTCCTTCTAGCCCATGATGTCTGGATGTGTTCATATACCTTCCAAATATATGGGCTAAAAGCAAAACTTAGACAGCCATTCAGAAATACATTTGCACGTCTTAGGTCACATTTATTTCAAAAGATAGACAACCTGGAAGTGCAATGAGTTGATAAACCTCTCAGTCCCTTGAATAGTGCGGGATTAAGAAGTGCCAGTCGTAATGCAGTAATGCCGGTGGATTGTCATCGGCAGATCGGATGGTATTGATTTATTGGGTTTCACGGCATGTGGGCTCATTTCAGATGGGAGCAGTAGGCCTACTGGATAAGAGTAACACTTTGTACGGCTGTCTTTTGAGCGGAGCGCCAAGGCTGCAAAGGTACTTCCCGTAACTGTCATTCGCGATCATTCTCAATTTGATTAAGAAGTGTTACGGGATTAAGAAGTGTCAGTCGTAATGCCGGTGGATGGTTATTGGCAGATCGGATGGTATTGATTTATTGGGTTTCACGGCATGTGGGCTCATTTCAGATGGGAGCAGTAGGCCTACTGGATGGGAGTATCACTTTGTGCGGCTGTCTTTTAAGCGGAGCGCCAAGGCTGCTAAGGTACTTCCCGTAATTGTCATTCGCGATTATTCTCAATTCACCTCTATAGGACTCGGATAAGAGATCAGTGCCAAGTAGAGCATCCGGAGGGGGCAAATTTAAATGTGGTCCAGTGTTTATGTTGAAAAGTGCCTAAAACTGAATAAAAGTGTATCTGAGGAAAGTTGCCTCCTGCTACCCACCCCCCCGCCCCCCCTCACCCACACACACATTCACGTACAATTCTGAATAAGCCATTGGCAAGAGACCTGACACCTTCTTTTACTTTGCTTTTTATTGAGCTTATTTATTTTCGTTTAACAGAAATATCTGACTACAGTTTGAAGATGTTTTGAGGTCAGTGTGCACAAAATGTGTATAAGCAGATTAGGGGAAGGTCATCAGTTGGGGAGATTTCTTTTCAACATTGGAAGACGAACCCAGACAGTGGTGTAGCCAGCCATATAGGCTTTATATAAGGCTTCATTTCTAGGGGGACATATTGATATTCGTCGCCCCAAAAATTAATCGGGAGGACATGTCCCCTGAATCGCCGCCAATGCAGGTCATGTACATTGGAAGCAAGTGTGACAGGGAATCTTTATCTAAATTTGAGCGTTTTTACATAATCTGCATAATTGTGTTTTTCATTAAATCATTTTCTCAGAAATTTTAAATTCTACTTACCGGGGTAAAATTCTTCCGGTTTGGCCCAGTTCCGAGGATCGTGATGTACGTACCACAAATTGCAAAATACGGTCGTATTGCGCCTCACGTGATGTCCTTTCACACTAAACGTATATAACGAAATACAACACTTGATTAAAACAAATTGTGAAATTATTCTAGACTTTTTTTCGTAAGAAATGGTAGGTTTTATTTTCGTTCGCAAGTAGTCTTAATGTCGCTTGTATATTCTACATATTTTTCTTTTCTTTTCAAAGTGAAACTAATTTAATTAACTTGATTAATAAATTAAATTGATTATTGAAGTCTCTTTTAACTTTGACTAGGCCCATCCATATCTAGGGTTGGGGGATTCAGATCACAAAGATTACACAGATAACAAGTTAAAGATGAAAAGGTAGATAATTTATATTCATCAGAAAGAACTTTAAATTCTGAACAGAGTAGTCTCTAATTTATGTCATAAGCAAATGTAGTTTCCAAGTTTAAGAATTTGTAAGGCCTATGTCCGTCTGTAAAGTATTGTGATGTGTGAAGGAGAGGACAGCTCAAATCTTTAATGTAGTTCTTTAAATTTCTGTCCTAAATTTCAGTCACTAAAAATCTCCAGAATGTATTCTCTTGCTAAATATTTTTTTGGGAGTATGATGGAGATTAAACCTCTTCGTCATATTCAACCTCTTCTATTAAATAAACGTTGGTGACGGGATTGAAAAACAATAAGTTAGCAAAGAGAAATGCATTGGTTTACCCGTATCGATGTCACAAAATTTCAATAAAATTTGCATAATTTATTATGATAAGGCCTTTAAATTAAAAATGCTGTAAACATTTTTTTAACCGATTTTGATAAATTGGTTGGCTATTTTCATGGTTTAAAACTTATTTCTTCTTTTTTTCAATTGATATTAAGAGGTTGCTACCTGTGTTGTTAACGTAAAATTAAAATGTGCTAACGTAAAATGTTGTAGAATTTTACCTGAAAATTTGGAAAGCGCCAAAATGGTCCAGTGGCAATCGAGTTTTATGAAATTGTTCCTTTACGGTTTTATAAAGTTTTTACATTTTATCTTAGAGGATTAAGCTAATGTTATGGCAACACACATAGACCTTTAATGATTTATAGAAATATTCCCATGGAATTATTTCGTTTTTAAACATACATGACAGACAACATTTAAGAAACAGATTGGTAAAAACACATGTTGAAATCTTATTCGTAGAAGAAGTTAGTGAATTTTAAGGTTTTTTTCTTGCCCGCATAAGATTGACTTTTGTACTGAGTCTACGTCATCATTATGATGTCATAATGATGACTTCGTGTACTAATCTTTACGTATTTTTTCGAAAATTATTTACCAATTTGTCATAATTCAAATATCAGTTACAAGAACAGATTGGAAAACATTATTGTAAATCTATTCTAGACTTTTCTTAATTTTGGAAGAAAAAAATGTTCCCAATCATTCACAAAAAACATTTAAAAAAAATAATACATAAACAAGAAAGCAATCAATGGATTTGCTGATCTCATTCGTTCTGAGACTGTGGGCTCATGTATGTTGTATGGTACGGTCGTAGTCTGGTTCCATCGATCCATCTATTCAAAGGCGTGCAATGTCTTGACATCAGTGACACTATCTGGCTAAAGTTCCCATCCCTGTCATTCCGGTGCCGCGGAATGCAACACCTTGCCGTACAAACGTCCTTGTCACATCCAACAGAATTGCTACTACGTCCAATTCTTTGCTTTATCGATTTGCTCTTGAATCAGAGCCCTCCATCTTTGCTTATCCAGCATAGTGTCTACGTGCCCACCATCAGTTGAAAATTGGTAGAAGTCCAACAATTAGAATTTGTGGCACTTTGAGGTAAAATGCTCTGCTAGTTTTCCAAGCTTATCTGCTCCTTGTCCTTTCATTTTATGCCGTGCCCTCACACCAGTTGAAATCCAAGCAGATTCTGCTTTCTCTCGTCCGACGCCGACATCTCCGCGGAATACAGAACAGACGAATCAAAACTCTGCATCTTTCTTTATGCTATACTCGAGATGGGGGTAATCAGCATACCACAGTGAAGAGAAACGACATTGCTTATTAGACGGTATTCCTTCCTGTACTGGAAACCTCGACAGGTTTTTTTGGTAGTTGGGTGAGATGACGCTTTTGATTTTTTTTCAAAATCGCATTTGTCCGTTCCCCTGGGTTTCGTGCGGGTAGTTCATCCACATCCTCCTCACAGACAGTGCCTCGGTTAGCAGTGGTGGCATGTAATAAATGTCTTAATTCCTCATTTAGATCTTTGGAAATATTCGAAATTTCCATTGTCAAGTCGCAGATATCATTAAAAAAATGTTCGACATCTGGTGAGTTCCTTTCTTGTACGCTCTTTAGTAGGTCATCGCATGTGTGTAATTTTGTTGTAAGCTCTTGCAGTTTGGCAGCACAAATGATTCAAGACGTATTGTTTTCTTTCACGGGTAGGCCTATTTCTGATTGGTCCTCAAGTTCGTCATCCTAAACGAGCAAACAGCAGAGAAGAACTAGATGTCTCCACTCCTCATGTCTATAGCTGCATACTTGTACACATAGTGTCTCCACTCTTTATGTCTATAGCTGCATACCTGTACACATAGTATCTCCACTCCTCATGTCTATAGCTGCATACCTGTACACATAGTGTCTCCACTCCTGATATCTACAGCTGCATACCTGTACACATAGTGTCTCCACTCCTCATGTCTATAGCTGCATACCTGTACCATAGTGTCTCCACTCCTCATGTCCATAGCTGCATACCTGTACACATAGTGTCTCCACTCCCCATGTTTATAGCTGCATACCTGTACACATAGTGTCTCCACTCCTCATGTCCATAGCTGCATACCTGTACACATAGTATCTCCACTCCTCATGTCCATAGCTGCATACCTGTACACATAGTATCTCCACTCCTCATGTCTATAGCTGCATACCTGTACACATAGTGTTTCCACCCCTCATGTCCATAGCTGCATACCTGTACACATAGTGTCTCCACTCCTCATGTCCATAGCTGCATACCTGTACACATAGTGTCTCCACTCCTTATGTCTATAGCTGCATACCTGTACACATAGTATCTCCGCTCCTTATGTCTATAGCTGCATACCTGTACACATAGTATCTCCGCTCCTTATGTCTATAGCTGCATACCTGTACACATAGTATTTATACTCCTCATGTCTATAGCTGCATACTTGTACACATAGTATCTCCACTCCCCATGTCTATAGCTGCATACCTGTACACATAATGTCTCCACTCCTCATGTCTATAGCTGCATACCTGTACATATAGTATTTCCACTCCTCATGTCTATAGCTGCATATCTGTACACATAGTGTCTCCACTCCCCATGTCTATAACTGCATACCTGTATACATAGTGTCTCCTCTCCTCATGTCTATAGCTGCATACCTGTACACATAGTGTCTCCACTCCTCATGTCTATAGCTGCATACCTGTACATATAGTATTTCCACTCCTTATGTCTATAGCTGCATACCTGTACACATAGTGTCTCCACTCCCCATGTCTATAGCTGCATACCTGTACACATAGTGTCTCCTCTCCTCATGTCTATAGCTGCATACCTGTACACATAGTGTCTCCACACCTCATGTCTATAGCTGCATACCTGTGCACATAGTGTCTCCACTCCTCATGTCCATAGCTGCATACCTGTACACATAGTGTCTCCACTCCTCATGTCTATAGCTGCATACCTGTACACATAGTGTCCCCACTCCTCATGTTTATAGCTGCATACCTGTACACATAGTGTCTCCACTTCTCATGTCTATAGCTGCATACCAGTACACTCAGTTTCATGTGTTTATCAATCCAGATTCACGCACTCCTCTGTTGTCATGGGATAATTTAATTTCGAATATCTCACAATTCAGTACAAAATTATAGGACACAGCCTTCAGCTGCCACTCACTCCACCCATTCGCGGCATTTAACGCATACCAAGTATTTCTTTAAACAATTGGGTTTATGATATGATAACTTATATATCTTTGTTCTAAAATGATTATCAATTATGTTCCTTGGTACAGAACTTAATCACTTAAATTAACATGACAGTAAATAAGATTATATATCAGCGTTAGTAACTTAAACTAACATTTCAAATATTCGCGTATACTTGTGAATAAAGTGAATGAAAATTGATATAACCCATTTACCCCCACACCACCTCGTATACACACACATTTCAAACTATTCAAGCAATATACTAGTCCGTCACTACATGAAGTTTTCGAAGTGGGTGGGTGTACTTCTTTAACTTGAAAGGTTTATATTATTTTATAAAGTGACACCAAAGAAAAAGTTCTGCTTAAAGAATAACATTTCGAGTAGGCCATTTTAAATTCGGGATCGTTAATAAAAATGCAAAGAAATAATGATGGGGAGGAGGGAGGAGGGGGAGGCTAATGGGGAGACATGTTTCTCAAATATGGAATATCAACTTAAAAAAATTAGAGAACAAAGTGTAGCCGTGTACGCAAGTGTGAGAGAGGAGATAATGTGCCCTGGACCTCCCCACCCTATGTGGTCACCGTGATATGAAACTTTTGCCAAAGTTGGCCACACTTGAAATGAAAACCATAGGGGGTCATATTAATGTTAATGACCGCATACTTTCAAATTTGGTCGATTTTTCATTTCATTTTAAAATTTGGGTGGTAAAAATTTGTCTGCGAAATTCAATCGCCCACTACCCCCTTTCTTCCCACTGCCCACTTCCTCCCCACTTCCCTCTCACGCGCTAAAAGAGAAAGCAAATTTTTGTTATAAATATCTACCTCAACCTCCAATTCAGCAGTTTGAGACTTTCTGGGAGGAACCTCTCTGGAAATAGCTATTATTAACAAAAAAGCAATCCATGGAGTTGCTGATCTCATCACCTTAAGCATACAACATAGTGAGGAAAATAGCTAACAAGAAAGCAATCCATGGAGTTGCTGATCTCATCACCTTAAGCATACAGCATAGTGGGGGAAATAGCTAACAAGAAAGCAATCCACGGAGTTGCTGATCTCATCACCTTAAGCATACAGCATAGTGGGAGAAATAGCTAACAAGAAAGCAATCCATGGAGTTGCTGACCTCATCACCTTAAGCATACAGCATAGTGGGGGAAATAGCTAACAAGAAAGCAATCCATGGAGTTGCTGATCTCATCACCTTAAGCACACAGCATATTGGGGGAAATAGCTATTATTAACAAAAAAGCAATCCATGGAGTTGCTGATCTCATCACCTTAAGCATACAACATAGTGAGGAAAATAGCTAATAATAACAAGAAAGCAATCCATGGAGTTGCTGATCTCATCACCTTAAACATACAGCATAGTGGGGGAAATAGCTAATAATAACAAGAAAGCAATCCATGGAGTTGCTGATCTCATCACCTTCAGCGCACAGCATAGTGGGGGGAAATAGCTAACAGGAAAGCAATCCATGGAGTTGCTGATCTCATCACTTAAGCATACAGCACAGTGGGGGATATAGCTAATAATAACAAGAAAGCAATCCATGGAGCTGCTGATCGCATCACTTTAAGCATACAGCATAGTGGGGGAAATAGCTAATAATAACAAGAAAGCAATCCATGGAGTTGCTGATTTCATCACCTTAAGCATACCGCATAGTGGGGGAAATAGCTAACAAGAAAGCAATCCGTCAAGTTGCTGATCTCATCACTTAAGCATGGTCACTATATGCATTTTCGGAATTTAAAATGGAACACAAATGTACAAATTAGTGTATAATTAAGGTCAAAGGTTGCAGAGCTAATGACCATTTTTCACCATTTCCCCTATAGTGATGGAATGGTAAGTGTGACGTGAGCAAGAATGGTGTCATACAGTAGAGTACGATAAATGTGAACAATTTCAGAAGTTATTTCAGTAATTACGGTCAAGGGTCAGAGGTCAAATATGTAATTTTAGAGGGTTTACTTAGGTATTAATTTGTACAATTTTTGTACCAATTTAAATTCCGAAAGTGCAAGACCTGTACCAACCTTATCTTGTACCTTGACACCTTGGTACATCAATTTGTGTCCCATAGACTCTGGGGTCAAAAAGTCAAAGGTCACAAAGCTATTGACTTCTTTTCACCATTTCCCCCTATAGTTATAGAATGATAAGTGTGACGTGTGTCATACAGTAGGGTGGGGTAAATGTAAAAAAAATCAGAAGTTATTTACGGATTAGGGTCAAGAGTCAGAGGTCACAGGTCAAATATGTGATTTTAGGAGTAATTATGTACTATTTTGCGCATTTTCCCGCCATTTTTGAGTCAAAAAGTATAAGACCTATACCAACCCTATGTTGTACCATGATACCTGTCTTTTAATTTGTGTCTCGTAGATTCTGGGGTCAAATGTCAAAGATCAAAGGTTTGTTTGTACTGCCATGGGAATTACAATCTATTAACATGCATACAGAAAAATAGCCAAGCCCGTCTTAACATCTGCTTGTACTCGAACTTGCATGGGCAGCGTAATCAATAAAAAGTCAGAGCTACAGTGACCCTGTTAGCTATTTTCCCGCTATGTTGTATGCTTAAGGTGATGAGGTCAGCAACTCTGCAGCTTGCTTTTTTTTGTTAGTTTTTGTTAGAATGTTAAACCTTACCCACCAATTTAATTTGTAAAGGTAACCAAGCAATTCTTTCGAAAGATGCAACCATCACCAAAAACTTCGTTTTATTTGACCTGTGACCATTGACCTTTGTACCCCTAAACCTAGGAGACATAATTATCCTCTAAAATTGCATATTTTACCTTGACCTTTGACCCTAACCACCAAAACAACTTCTTAATTTTGTTGGCATTTATCTTACCCAACTACATGACACCGCCGATGCTCAAATCACTCTTACCATTCCACAACTATGGGGAAATGGTTAAACGAGGTCACTAACTCTGTGACCTTTGACGTTTTCCGACTCCAGAGTCTACGAGACAGAACTTAATTCATGTACCAAGGTATCATGGTACAACAAAGGGTTGGTATAGGTCTTGCACTTTCGGAATTCAAAATTGCACAAAAATGTACAAATTAGTACATAAGTACCACCGAAAATCACATATTTGACCTCCGACCTGTGATCCTTGACCCTAATTACTGAAATAATTTTGGAAAATTTTCACATTTAGCGTACCCTACTGTTTGACACCATTTATGCTCACGTCACGCGTACCATTCTATAACTAAACATAACATAACTGACGGGCTAAAAAGGGTGAATCACCCCATAAAAAGTAGGCTAACACCATCACCACCACACACAAAAAAAAAAATCAAAGACGCCCAGAGTTAGTAAAGAACTTATCAATGTTGACTTTAAAATTGGAACAGAAATGGAGCTAACTACCCACTCAGGCAAACCATTCCACTCATTAACAACTATTTGCGAAAAGCTAAAACGCCGAATATCTATCCGTGAGAACTCTTTGGTCAACTTCAAACTGTACCACGTGTCATATGAGGATTAGCTGAAACATGGAATAAATTACAGGAAGTCAAAGCATCACTACCAGATAGGAATTTAAAAACCTGAATCATATCGCCACGTACTCTTCTCAACTCAAGCGTAGTCGAACCAAGAATTCGCAACCTAGATTCATAAGAGAGATTCCTTACTTCGGAAATAAGTCTAGTGGCTCTCCGCTGAACCTGCTCCAAAATGAACTTATCCTTCTCATAAAAGGGACTTCAAGCCTGAATATTATACTCAAGGTGAGACCTGACTAACTGCTTATGCAAATTAAGGACAACCTCTCTACCAAGAAAAAAAATAATCTTCCAATCAAACCAAGCATTCTATTTGCCCTTGCAGCTGCTAAAGCACACTGTTTAGAAGGTTTCAGGTTACTAGTAATGACAATACCTAGATCCATTTCTTAATCAACACAACCAAGATTTGAACCATTCATGCAGTAATCAAAAGCCAAATTGCTCTGACCAAAATGAATAACTATGCATTTATCAACATTGAATGACATCTGCCACGTTTGGGAGCAAGAAACCAACTTATCCAGATCAGTTTGCAACAGTGAAGAATCCCTAGCATCATCAACAATCCTGTACAGCTTAGTGTCATCAGCAAATTTACAAATCCTGGAGCCAAGGGAAACAGCAATATCATTAATGAAGATTGAGAAAAGAAGCGGTCCCAATACAGAACCCTGAGGAACACCACCTGTAACCTTTTTCCATGGAGATACTTCACCATTAAAACAACTCTTTGTGACCTGTCAATTAACCAAGAACTTATCCAACTGGCACACTTTCCCTCCACACCAAGCACTCTTGTTTTCAACATGAGCCTGTCGAACGGAACCATATCAAATGCTTTTTGAAAGTATAAATAGATAACATCCACATTATGACCAGAATCAACTAGTTAAGTAACATCATCAAAAATTCCAATAAATTAGAAACACAAGACCTCTTAGGTATAAGAACCCATGCTGGAACAAATTCAACAAAACCATTGACCAGTACATGATGTAGTACAACATGCTTAACAATGGACTTTATGACCTTGTACACAACACTAGTAAGACTCACTGGCCAATAGTTACAGTGCAACCCTTTT
>JAIGNY010002171.1:2717500-2732500 GCA_020152595.1 Chiridota heheva
TTGTATACGCATTTAACTCTTTAAAGCACTTTGCACTCACGAATTTCAATCCAGCCAGTCCTTTGTTCAGTGCAGTAAATGCGTATATAAACACTCTGCTTTAACATTAATCTTAAATTATCTTTTTTGTAGGTCTACTGATTTGCTTGATACTCTTCACGTATACTAAGCTCAGGGCGGCGGAGCCGGGGGTTGGGGGAATTGAGTCCCCAATACTTTTAGGTTAACATTGTGTTATTACATTACCCGACCTTATTAGCCACCGCCCCCCAATTGTTATCACAGGTCACCTGACCTCATTACCCCCTCTCCTCCACCAATATTTGAACGCTTCGCCACCCCTGAAGCTTACAGCGATACTTTTAAGAGCCGAGTTGGAAGTTGATCTCCCTCCCCCACCAATACTTTCAACGTTTCGCCACCCCTGAAGCTTACATCGATACTTTTGAGACCCGAGTTGGAAGCTTAATGTTGTCTCATGCACTTAAACAAGAAACCTTTAAAAAACCTTTTAAATTCTGTTCTGAAGGCCAACTCTCGAATATAATATCAAACCTGCAAACAGGTACTAAAAAGTACAACAACCCATTTTTGACCTTTCCTTAAAAGTGCAAGCCACACGCAGTGCCAGTCCACTCCAGTTCGCCTTGTAAGGTCTTGTCAAGCTGGACAATAGAAGTGGACAATGCAAATACATGTCTTTTAGCTTCATGGAAGACCTCTCTTTTCAATCCTTTCATTTTTAATTTGAAGGGAGAAAGGAATTTTCTTTCTAGGTTGTTTCCAGTTAATGACGGTCATTTTCTTAAGCCGTGCTTTTTAGTGGGGATATTTTACAAGTAAGCTACTTGATTGATCCCAGTTAGTCTTTGTAGATGTTTACGTTTTCATCCGGGGTGTAACTTTTCCCCAAACTGAGAGGCATGCAATTCTTCGTCTTCAAATAACCAAGCTTTCATCAACTGAACAAGGACAAAAGTGGGTCACGTAATCCATTAATCACTGAGACTAATAACAGACCCAACTTGTTAACCTGAGGTAGAAGAGTGAAGAAGTACAGTTGCATTGTATAAATTCGTCACGTCATCGGGGTCATGAATTTTCAAGTATCCTCAGTTTGTCACACCAATATTTAATGTCATGTGTGTACATCAACTATAGATGAATCCTCCTGCACCAGTCGCAGAATATCAAAAATAATAATGATTAAAGCTACTTGCAAGAAATTGAACAAGTGTCTATGTATAGGACGCAGTGAAGGGCGGGTATAGCCTAGTTATAAACACGACTGTCCCAAGCAAAATCAGTTTAGTCACTCAGAATCTGGTACTTGTCCTTTTTAGGAATATAATATGTAAACAATTATAGATGACAATTTGAAAAACATTCGACACCAATTTATCAGTTTTTTAGTCTTTCCGATAAAGGTTTTACATTTGTTAGGTCTGAGGGTTGCCAGAGCCCATAAATCACCAAGACTCCGGGCAGCAGGGGCGGATCTAGAAAAATCACAAGGAGGGAGGTGCTGGTTATTATTGAAGTAATGAAAACATGTTGGAGCTTTTTAGGAGGGGAGGAGGTGGTTCCAACCCCCAGAATTAGGGGCGGAGCCAGGATAAAACATCAGAGGGACCAAGCCAAAAAGTGTTTTATGAGCAGTTTTGTCATGATTAAAGACCATATATCGTGATTAAAATGTGGCGGCGTACATTTGATTCCAAGCAATTGACTGATTTGCCTATCAGTACAAGTGTACATTAGACCATCGTATTTCGACCAATCAAAGCACACTAAATGAATTATATTTAACTCGTACGTTAGAAACGACACCTGGCCTTTAATGAAACATATTGGGATGGTTAAGGGCTGAGACACTTGTAAGCAGGAAGCAGGGGAAACGTACTTCCTGAAGGATTTCACCTTCCCTATTGCATGTTTTCTTTCGATTGGGAAAATTGAGAAATTATCAACAAAACATTTAAAGAAAATTTGGCAATATTATTGGAAATTTTATAATGATTTGGCATACTTTCACAATAGTTAAAAAAAATACCGAAAATTGAACAAAATTTTTCCAATAATGAATAAAATTGGACGAAAATCAAAAACATTTCCTTAAACATTTAAAGGATTATCCTAAACATTGAACAAAATTTTCCAAAAAATGATGAAAATTTACCAAAAATCCAAGGAAAACTGCTTAAAAATCAAGGAACTTTTCCGCAAATTACACGAGAATAAAAGAAATTTCTTAATTATCAAAAGTAATTTCCCAAACATTGAAAGAAAATTTCCCGAAAATTCAAGCATTTCACCGAAAATCGAAATAAAATTGCCCCAAAATGAAGAAATGTTCCGAAAATTACACGAGAAATAAGGAAAATACTCAAAATGGAAAGAAATTTCCAAACATTACAGAAAATTAATCCAAAATTAAAGAAAATTCGTCGAAATTTTAAAACATTTCTCAAACATTGAAGGGAATTTCCAAATAATTGAAAAAAATTTACCGAAAATTGAAAAAAACTTGCCTGAAAATAAAGAAAATTTTCAGAAAATTGGACAAGAATCACAGAAATTTTCCAAAGATTGAAAGAGATTTCTTTAAAATTTCCCGAAAATTTAAGGAAATTTCCAAAGAGGGAGTTCTGGTTGTTATTGGAGTAATGATAAATGTTCGAATTTTGGGGCGAGAGGGGGCCAGGAGAAGAGAAGGGGGTCCAATCCCCAGAAGCCCCTCTAGATCCGCCCCTGCGACTAAAAGTGATAGGCATATCCCAATCTCATTTCCTTTACCATCGTTAGCAGGTAAGTGCATTCAATTTTTTTTTAAATACCTAGTGTTTAATTCTTTAATGATAATCCGATTCAAATTGCAGAGCTTTAACACCACCAATAGGAAACAAGATCGTCAAATCGGTTACATTTTGAAAAATTGACAATCGGTTTGAGAGTTGCTTGACATGAACATTATCAATCTAAAACAAAAAAATCAATAAGAAAAGCACGACATTGATTTTGTAGGTTTTGATGTACAGGCTATTTTCTACAAATTTGTGATATACAAATGGACAAATTTGTCCATATTTGTGTCCACCCATTGTCTTTTAATTCTGCTGCATGAAATATTTTTGAAAAAATGCATAAGTTAATTTTACCAAATAATATTCATTGTAATAATCCACTTCAATGTGATGATCGCTTTACCAGTAAACTAATTCTTTTATTTATATCCCTCCTTCGAAACTTTGAATACTGCCATTTCCCGGGTTTCATACCCCGTACTTGTCTAAGGCTGATTAAAAGCCGTTGCACTTTTCGTTCTATCTTTGTTGTGCATAACAGTCTTTGCATGCTTTGCATTGTGACGAGATGAAAACATTTATTTGCTCTCTCAATGTATAACTGTTTAAGATTCTGACAGTAATCAACAATTACTACTAAAATATTCAAACTCCTGTTATTGTTACTGGTCTTTAGTTTGTAAACCGCTTTTTTCGACACTTCGATGGGAAAGAAACATCGATTTATTGACTTTGTCAATTGTCACTATAGGTCACGCACGTAAAATTGGATATTCATTTAAGCATAAAATAAAAAGTATGTTATATTCATTATAAAGTATTCCTTTGTTAACAGCTTCAAAGCTTAAAGATCCTATAGACCTAAAATTTAATTATCCATACCAAAAAGAACATCATAGGCGGTGGAACCGGGGCACAAGGGGCACGTGCCCTCGCTTTTCTCAAAGTTTAAAAAGGCCCTTTTTCATAGAGGATATGTGCCCTTCTCTTAGGAACAAGTGCCTATTTTCTTAGGGACAAGTGCCATTTTTTTTAGGGACAAGTGCCCTTTTTCTTAGGGACAAGTGCCCTTTTCTTAGGGACAAGTGCCCTTTTTCTTAGGGACAAGTGTCCTTTTTCAAAAGAAAAAGTGCCCTTTTTCAAAAAGAAAAGTGCCCTTGTTCAAAAGGTAAAGTGCCCTCTCAAAAAGGACAAGTACTCTTTTCAGAAAAGGAACCCACCCTTTTTTAAGCATTGAAAAAGTTTTTTTTCAAAGACTATATACAGATATATATGATCTTTTTATTAAAGAAAGTAACATAAATATCGCCTTAAAAGACTAATTTGTGAAATTAAACGCGCTTCGCGCGCATACACTTTTCTTTATTTCCCCTAAAGACAAATTTGGGGGCCCTTTTCAGAAAAGGAACCTGCCGTTTCAAACATTGAAAAACTTTTTCTTCAAACTGTCAAAGACTATTTGTATCAGTGATTTTTTTATTAAACTGTTAAAGAAAGTTACACAAATATCGCCTGAAAAGACTAAAATTGTGAAACTTCACGCACTTCGCGCGCATATGCTGATCTAAATTCCACTAAAGATAAAAGTTGGGGACCATACAGCCCTACATATTGGACTAGTTACCTCTGCCTGCTTTTGTTTTCGGAGCTTATAATTTGTAAAAACTCTTTAAAATAGGGTCTTTCTAGACTGAGTGTGCGAGCCACTCCAAATTTCTAGTGGGGCATCTTTGAAATCTGTCATGGAGGCGAAACTTACTATTCGGACCCGGGCTATTGTCATGACATTAACTGACGTGCACTCTCCCATTTTCTTTGTGAAGATTTAAAGTGCACCTTTGCAGAGATAATAAAAAGTGTTTTATCAAAATATATTTAAGTCCCCATATTATAATTGATCTTTTTATTGACAAGAAAGTAACGCATACTGACAAATATCAAGCAAAATACCATACATTTTACTCATTGACATGATTGAGCGCCTTAGATTTGGTTTTTGTCACTGACTCGCTGAAGACTGGTTTAGTTTTTTAATTGTAAAGTATATTCCGATTCATGACCAATACAATTGGCTAATCATGATCTATAAGTCTAAATTCATCCCAATCAAGACTCATGATCTATGAATTGTATAATTTCTGAATTTTTGTAGATTTTGATATAAATTTGTTTTATCTTACAGAATTTTGGACCAAAATATCTGAAAGTTTTGAACCTGTAAATCTTAGAAAAGAAGGGGAAATGGGTCACCAGTAATGTTCGGACCGATAAAAATGAGAAAGAGTTCAACCTTATGTTTATGGGTATGTTCATGTATAGCAGGCTTGGCGTTTTGATAGTAGGTTATTGAATTTCCACCTTATAGCTCATCAAAGCTGGATGAAATATTCAATATGCAAATTTTTATCCGAAAGTTGTTATGTATGCAGGTGCATGTGACTAGGGAAAAATCATTATTGGCTGATCAGATTAGGGGTATGTCAACAAATGAAAGCAATCTGATGCAGCCGTTCAAAAATTGTGATAGAAAATTAAAAACCCAAAGGATTCACATACATATTTAGTTCTTCTGCAGTTAAGCTTAGCTTCAGAACAGTCCAACATACTAATATTTTTGACAAAATGTTCGAATTTTTTTTCTTCGTCAAACCGTCACCCCGGCCAAATTCGAAAGGCTGTAATTTTCACAAATTATTATATTGATGCCTGAAAATGCAAAAAAACAAGAAATTTTAAATTAAAATTATCAATTTTTAAACGATTTTCGTTAAAACACTTTAACGAAATCGGGTTTACACTCCCGTTTGGAAGATTTCCCGATTTGGAGATCAAGACATAATTGTGACCATAATTCAAATTGTTGCTAATCAGCCGTTTTTTTCTTCTTTTTTTTGCTTGTCAACTTCCGTTACTCTAAAGCTGTATACTGTAGGAAAAATATTGGAAATAATATTTCTGTATAATCTAAGCTTTTGCTGGTGATTAAAATGTTAAAATCTGCTCTTCAAAAAAAATTGAAATTGATTTTTAAAGATTACCTTAAAATTCTCTGTGTAAAAGACAAATTTGCGCTGGTGAAAATGGAGAAAATAATTTCATCGTTCTGTTGCATCAATAAAATTGGAATATTTCACATGCATTTTTCGTACCTTTGGCTTAAACCTACTTAACCGTTATGTATATCTTTAGAGCGATTTGATTTTGAAACGGGAGGTCTCCCGTATCTCCCGTTTGGGAGATCTCCCGTTTGGGAGCGTAGACCGGACTGTTAAAGCTTTGGCTACCGTCATGGTTTTGGATAGATCTTATAGCAGTCCCATTTCGTCAAATTGAATGTTCTAACTTAGCTACTTCGAAAATCCCACCCATGTAAATGGTCATGACGGTATCGTAAGGGCCACAGACTTTTACAGCTATTTGCAAAACCTTTTGAAGGACAAACAAACTGAATTCAGAACAAGAAACAAGAAATTGAGTCGATGTCTTTTTTCTCGCCAATTGTGTTTGATAATTATGTTAAGATGTTTTGAAGAAATTTAGGCTCTTTCGAGCTCTAAAGCTTATGAAGAATGAAATACTGACGTAAGCAACCATTATACAAAAGAAAAAAGCCTCTTTGTATGCATGTGCGATCCAGTTGACACCCGTTTTACAAAGTTTAGAGTCGGCTAAGTAAATACCGTACCAAGAAGTAATAAATCTTCATATACATACCCGATACAGCCATAGCAAACAATCAAAGATGTTATCGCCGTGAGTGATGGTAAGTACCGAAACATGGCCACCAGTAAGATATCTTCCTGAGATAATCGTACTTGAATTCGTTTTTGAAGCAAACAAAAATGGTAAAGACAGTACAAATTTATAACGTAGAAAATGCAATTCAAGACGAGAAGGGAAAAGTCCAAGAATATAATTTAATAAAGTTGAAAAGAAGATACAAAAAAATAAAAAATAAGGTCCATGACTTTCAATACTGCAATATGATATAGATTACTTTTATCTGTGTATATATTGTTTAAGGGGAACCCTGCAATGTAGAGGAACAAACAGACAAATGTGTAACGGGGGTCTGTGAAGACCGAAAAGTGAGCAACGGATCATAAATAGTTCATAATTTCCTTTCAATATTGCTGGGAAATAGGTCAAAATTATTTTCTTGTGAAGAAAATGCACCCCCAAACTTTACGATTTTCAGTGTTATCATTTTTTTTCTGGCCCTGCCTGATCTAATATCGGCGTTGCCGAAGAAGATGATTATGATGATGATGTTGTATGCTATTGCGATCTTTTAGTTAAGTCCGTAAGCCGGGGGTTGAGAGGGGGTTGAGCCCCGGGCCCTAGGAAACCCCCCGAGTCAAAAATTACATTACATTAATTATTGAAAATTAGCAGGATTTTCGGTTAGTAAGAGTTCAAACATTTTTACGTAGAACCAGGGCTGGATGTCCAGGGTCCAACGGCACCATATGTGCGTGGGTGCTTTTACTAAATTTTACCGTCATGATTGCATTACATTTTTACGGCAACTTGGGCGACAGTGATATCCAGCTTTCGACGTCAGAGGGGGTGCCGAAAACATGACTTTATAATCGGACTTCTACCTAAAAAATGTCCAATGCTACTAGCTGTCGGACAAATTGAAAAAAGTGATTGACTCAAGCCAATTTGATTAAATTTCAACCATTTTTTTATAAGACTGAAACTAATACATATTCGCGAGTTCTAACAAACTTTCGCCATGCAAGCACTATTTGCGATCTTTAGCTGCGATTTCTCAAAAATAAAAAAAATAGTGAAAACTCTCAACCAAACCTAGGCAAAATTGAAACAAATCATGGCATTTTCAACCACATTCTGGCTATTTCTAACAAACTTTGGGCGACTTATAATCAACTTTGGGCGTTTAAAAGCAAATTTTGGCGTTAGCAAAGTTAGGCGATTTCTAACCAAATTTTGGTCATTTTCAACCGAATGTATGCAAAGTTTAAACCAAACAGGACATTTATTAATCACGTTTGGCTTATCTCTACCAAACTTTGGGCAACTTATAAAATTTTAATCAATAAAGGTAGGCCATTTTAAACCTAGCGGTTTCTTTTTTTAACCAAAATGCAATTTCTTGCTCAAACATGTATAGAAATGTACCCTACTTGAATATTTCACCATGCAATGCTAACCTATGGAATTCTGCCATGGAGAGGAACCCACAGAGGTGTATCTAAGGGTTTTGGTATTGGATACCTCTTTAGACATTAAAAAGTGCCAGATGTAGAAAGAAGGACCAGAAAGAAAGGTTCTAAGTTTGGTAATATAAGGTCCATGGTAAAGGTTGCAGACAAAATCTTATTATTTTTTTCGCTTTTCATGATTGCCCATGTAGGTGGTGGGTGAACTATTGTTCTCTTACAAAAGGTCTATTATTCTTGAAAAGCAGACCCCCAGTTGTCGAAATTCTAGCTGTGCAACTGGGAGAAAGTTTCCCTCATTGAATGACTGCTGTTGAGTGAACATTTCCACGTTTACACCCCTTTGATCCCCATCTGAAGAATGGAGTAAAACTCTTGATCCCTGGACCCACATTTACTCATGTCACAGTTTATCGTTTCACTAATCGTTACGCCACTGAGGTCCTCTGCCTGTTGAAGGACTGTATTGTGACGATTAAGTGGTTAAGGCAAGAGAGTGGGCAGTCGTCCACATCTTGGGTTCGCTAGTCTTAACAGTCGAAGTAGTGGTGCGGCATGTCCCCACTTGAAAAGGCTACTGCGGCATGGCCCCGTATTAGTGTGGAACCGACGATGAGAAACAACAAACAAGAGTTAGTTAAGGTTTGCCTGCTTATTGTATTTAACTGTTCAAGCAATCTCGAAATGAAATTTAAAATCTCGGATATAATCAATTGCAGATGATCTTCATATTTTTGGTAATGCGTTGCAATCCAATGTAACTCAAGCCTATAGTGACTTTCATACAATTCACCAAGATACTATTTTGGTAGAATATATGCCTTTACGATCAATGAATTAATATTGCTGGACACCCCCACCCACCACCGCTACATTTTGAGTCCCAATTTTGGACATGCGTTTTGAATCACCTGCACTCGAGGAATGTTGCCCTTTAGATTGTTAGAGCTATAAGTCTAGGAGCTCATCAAAAATGAAAAAAAAAAAAAATACAGCAGATACCAATTTAAAAGACTATAAACTTTATGGACAGCGTCAAATAGTATTGACACCCACAGAGAGAAAGAAAAACAGACACCAATTAGAAAGACATGTAAGTTCTACGAATTTTTGTATTTATTATTTGCCTATTTTCTGCACGCGGGACGCCAAATTAGGCGGTATTAACAGATGTAATCTTGATGAAGGTGTTAGGAGGAACTAACTACAGACAAAGATTGAAGTTAGACCTTCGGTTACATTCATAAAAAAGTTCATGTGGTGCTAAACCTTGAATAATTGAATGCCTATATAATGCAGATCATTCCACATCATTTACCTGCTAAATCCTTTTATTATGGGTCGGAATCTTCAGCGAAGATTGGAAACAAGTTTTGATTTCTCATTTGTCCTTGTTTCATGGGTTTTATTTTGAACTTCCATCATTTGTACCGTGCTATCAGGGACAGGGTCGGGCTGGATAATCGATTGTGCAATTTGACTGGTGGACCATATGGTCCAGTTTTTAATCAAATATAACGGATGAATGTTTTGGTTTCCCCATTTGATCCCCTGGCTTTATGTAGCCCTTTTTGTATATAGCCATGCCGTCAATTAAACCGGCCAGAAATTTTGGTTTAGCAAAAGCAAATGTGCTGATAGCCCCAGCTGGCGGCTGAACATATGTCGAACAAAAATGTGCAAATATTTTGTTTGAAATTTTTCCTGGCCCATTCTTGCTGAAAAAAAGTTCGATACATTTGGCATTTGCCGGACATGGCATACCAACACCGGGAAGTGTCACAGAATATGAAAATAACTGCTAATATCTAAAGGCACAGGTGTCCAGTCCCCCTGTGGTATATCGCTGTTTCTCGTTGCTCAACATGATAAAAATAAGTCTGGATTCAATTGTTTCTTGAAATTTCATCAGTGCTGTTTTGGTCGTGGGAGTAAGCAAACAGTACAGTATTTTTATATTGCAAAGCTGTCGCAGATTTAAATTTTGAACCATTTTTTATTGACTATCACCAGATCATCCCGTGTCTTTTAGACATAACAGGCCTATGTTAAGAGCATATAGTATCACATAAATATGCAAGGTACGCAGAGCGCGAATCTACCGGAAGTTATTAAGATTTCAGTCGTTTTACAAGATATTTCGTGCAAGAAATTCAAGCTACACATACCTCCATAAATAAATACAATTATTTGGAGAAGAGCCCTAGGCGGTGAATGTATGGCTAAACACGGAGTGTATAAATGTTAGAAAAGGCAGTATCATCATAGATATTTTCAAACTATACACCTATAGGGTGAGGAGGCTTTGGTCCTAATGATTGCCACTAAAGCATCGACCTCTTGATTTAATTCCACAAGATTTATTTCATCTTCCTCAACAGTAACAGAATAGCAAACAATACATCTGTCAATAGCCTACACTGTATTGTTTTTATTTAAAAACGAAGGATAGCTTTTGCCAGATAAAGATCAACTTCGTAACATTAGGTAAAATTGTACACTGAGCATAGGTTGGTCCAAGTTCTATGAGTAGTGCCTTATTTGTTAAATGTATCATACTCAATATTGGTTAAAACCTATAATACTTATAAATATTATAGGTCCACCAGCTTCTCGTCGTTGTGTAAATTTATCCCTTTATGGTTACAGATTTTTGTGCCCATCGTGAGTCTTAATTATTTGATTAAAACATAATTTGAATTAAAAAATAATCATTTCCAGTTTCTGTGTCATGTATAAATAGGCCTATACAATGCAATTAGTTGTTTCTGATTGGTCGAAATATTTACAAAATCACTATAGCCTGCACTAAACATCCAAAAGGGGATATATGCTAAACATGTTAATGCTAGGGGATAGCTAAAAAAACATTGGCTCAAACATGCTGACTTCTCATTTGGCACACCATGCATGCATGAATAGGATGCCCTTTTGATTATAATTAAAAAAGGTAGATCATGATTAGGACAAATCATATGCTTTGTCCCAAGAAAAAGTCGTAATCCAGAAAGTGAAATATTGTCATTCAAAACGAGCTCAATGACCAGTTTTTTATAATTACTGAATGAAACACTCTTTTCCCACTCTTTTCCTTTAAATAATTTTGATTAAATGTACAAAGGGCATCTAACCGTCTTATAAGCAAAACAACTACAAAATGAATTAGAATAGTGAAAAGCCCATTCACAGAGTCATACCAAATAATTTTTAATATCTATAGCGGCAATTTTTACATTGATCAAAAGCTGAAAAGCATTTTAATATCTGAATAGACTTGACATGTGAGCATATAATCGAATTTTGAAAATAGCACAAGTTTTTAATCTATGCTTAAATGTGTGATGTACAACTGGGCAGACAGCTCACAATCTTAATGTAATTCTTTAGATTTTTTTCATAAATGGCAGTCACTGGCAATGAGATAAAGTTTATTTGATCTTGTCAGAATTTTGAAGTATGACAAGAATTTGCTGCATTCTTTGGTAGAATTGGATAAACAATTAAAAAACAAAGCATTTACATAAGAAAACCACACGTCTAATTTAGCTGCTTTTGTTTCTCAGTTTCTACCGTCCAAAGTTAATCAAAAGCAGAATAAGCAACAGAACAAGCAGACAAGTTGAAATAGTTAAGAGTAAGATACAAAACATCAATTTTCATTTTTTTGACAAATGCGATATTATTTGAATATATTTTATAATCAAAATTCACGCCTTCAGTAACATAGCTGGAGGGGCCCGATGGGTTAGAACTAAAAGGAGAGGGCAGGATTTTTGAAACAAAAAATGGAGATTTTGTAATTGCAAATGATAACAATTTTGTTTTTTTTATAGTGGGATTCAGATCATTTTTCTCATCAGCCCATTAAAACAAAACTGGCCAAAATACAATTTTGATAACCTGATAACAGTTTTCTTGCTTTTTTGTGGTTGCCGAAAAGTTTGCAGTCATGGAAAATTGTACGCTAAAAAACATAGGTCAGCTATAAAGAATAAAACACAAAGTCTAACCTTTAGGAACGGGAAGAGATCAAGCGGGTGTCCAGCTTTGAAAATCGTTTTCAATTTTGTGTTTGAATTCAGGAATTCTCGAAGTTCCGGATGGTCCCGCTCGTATCGTCTGCTGAAAGTCAGCATTGAAATTGTATTCATCAAGGACGCCGATAAATCGTCGCTTGGGTTGACAACCTTTCCTTTATAAGTTCCCAAAATGGCGACCAGATTAAGAACTTCATTCCGTATTGATTCTTCACAGGGAGAAATCTCTTCGCCGTCGTTGTTTCTACTCCGGAGAAACAATTTCAAAGCAACTGCACCAATTTTCTTGTGACTTTTCCATCTTTTACAATAATCTGAAAACACGATTCCAGCGTCATTTCTGGACAAGAGAGAAACTGAATAGATTGACGGACGTCCGGCGAAATCCTCTGATTTTGCAAGAAATGCTTCCCGAATTGCTTGCCAACTGCTTAAAATCAGAAGTTTTTCGGGGCCAACTTTGAGCTGGATGACATCGCCATGAACAAGTGCAATATCCTTTAAAATTTTATATGGTGGTTTTTCGGCAAAGAATACCGAAATGTTCCCTAACAGCGGAAGTCCTTTTGGTTGTGGAGGTGGTGATCCAATGTAGCTGGACTTTTGGTCTCTGAAGGACTGTAAAATTATAGATATGAATAAAAAGGTAGCCAGAAATATTAAAATCTCTGTGAACATGATCGCTGTTGTAATTCCCTCGACTGGTATCTGATTGGGAGCTTCACCCTCTTTTAAATAATGCGCCATCTTGCTTATCATTATGTAAATGAATGCCATTATCTGATGTTATTTCTTTCTCTAGATTGAAAGTTAAAGAATGTTTCGGTGGCGCAATGACAACAGATATTTTTTTTCAATGTCAAAATCGTTTCAAAAATTTCTTGAATTGAACTCTCAACAGCTATAAAGAACAACATTCACAGAAAATATTATTCAGACAAAAGAAGTTTGACCACTCGTTGCAAGCTTCACCATTTGGCAGACCAAATTCTAGGCCCACATGTTTTGGTTTTTGCACATAGCATGATAAATTATTCAGATTGTTTCGACCAGTCGACGTCACTCGTAGTTTCTCAAGTGAAATTTGTTCAGGGTTCACAGTACTTTTTCCCTGTCAGAGGTCTTAAAAAGTGCGTGCTTCAATCATCTACTTGAATGCCACTTTTAAAGAGTGGGATTAGGGCCTCTTGTTAAAAGATTGGGTTAATTAATCGCTCTTAGACCCATTCTTCCCTCTATTATTACTCCTCTAAATAGACACGGGTTGGTTTGAACCATAATGCGAATAAACCCGTGAAGGCCTCTGCTTTTTACACTCAAGAACCAATCAAAAAATTCGCATACGTTTGGGCTGATACATTTGAAAATGGGGTGACTTTAAATTAACTCTGGATAAACTGTGAACGGGGACATATTCAAAAGGAGAAGTATTCAGTTCTCGTGAAGGAGGGGATGTTTCTTTTTTTCCTCACAGGATGAAAATTTTACATTTATTGGCGATCAGGGATCAAGTGTTGTAGATTATGTCATAGCCAGAAAAAAGAAAAAAAAAACACGTTGAGTTTAAACTGAACTTAAGTTTTAAACGAAGTATAGATACCCAGTTAGCTGGTTAGGAAATATAAGCATCATGATGTTAAATATTAGGAACGAGGAAAAGAAAGCTAACTTTCTTCTGAAATTGTCAGATAATTATGGCACTGATTTTATAAATAAAGCCGACCATGTATGTGATATTCAATGAGGCAGTTGCTTCTATTGATAAGGCATTCTGTGCAGTTAATAATATAATGAAAAGTCAGCCTATTATGAATGTAAGAAAGGCGACACCGGTTTGCAAAGTTGGTTTGATTGTGAGTGTAAAGAGTTAAAGATAAGAGCTCGGCGTGAATTAAATAGCTTAAGAATGATTGGAAGTTGTAGAGCCCTTATATTTATATTTTTTATTAGCTATTCAAAACATCAGTATCATAAGTCCTACATACAGGATCACCACATAAAAGATTTGAAAAATGTTTTACTGCCATTTATCTATAGGAATATTAAACATACACGTCTTTCTTACTCTTAATCAAAGACCAGAACAAACCTGTATTTTTCTGTTCAATGGCATGCAATAACTGTTTCTGATTTTTTAACACTTTCATTTTCTTTTTGGAATGAACCATGTAATAATCACGTCTCAGCTGTATGTACCTACAGTGCGATTCACGTAAAGGTAAACAAAGCACCTGGTCTGACAGAATTCCCGCTGAATTTGTAAAGAATTCTTTTATCGAGATGATTATTGTTTTACTCAAGCTTTTCAATGTATTGTTTACGAAAGGTCTTTTCCCCCTCAGATGGAAATCGAGTGTTATTCTACCTATTTATAAAAGTGGAAGAATTGGTGATCAGGTGATACTAATAACAACCGAGGTATAATTTGACATCAGTTTTAGGTACTTTTTCTCCAATATCTTACTCGGTATAGATTATAATTCTGGTCTGATAACGTAAGCCCTGTTTCTTCTTGCCAGTGTGGCTTTAGAAAAGGACATAGGGCAATTGACAATGTGTTTATTTTGCACACAATTATTTCCAATTATCTTGGTAGGAACATGGAGTTAATCTTTTTTAACTCCATGGTAGGAAAAGAGCAGTTTACAAAGGCAGTTTACCTGGCGATCGTTTATGTTCTCTAGCTTACCAGGAGCAGTTTACCTGGCGATCATTTATGTTCTCTAGCTTACCAGGAGCAACTTTCTTTAGCAGAAAGAGGTTTCGTATGTTGGACCTTGAAACGTAAACAAATATTATCTTATGTGGGTTTTGGGGAAGCTTGGTTGAACCAAGGGAACAGAAGAGAAAGGGTTTTTACAATACTTTTTGAGCAAAGGCTTAAAGATATTTATGTTCAAAATTGGACTGGGGAAATAAATTCAAGTAGGAGATTGATAACGTATTGTACCTTTAAAGCTGATTTCATTT